>QJPP01003152.1:0-201291 GCA_003996215.1 Jaltomata sinuosa | reverse complement strand
CTTTCTGGGTCTGAATTACCGGATGTGTTTCCGATAATGTGTTACCGCTTCTGGTGGTGATTGCCATACAATTCGCGTCGTTTCTCGGGTTTTGAATGGTGTCACTCGGCAATGTTCCAGCTTTCCTTTGATTTAGAGACGCCGAAACTTGACTCATTTGCTGCTCTAACTGCTTGATTGCGGTGGAATGAGAATTCACTAACTGACTCATTGATGTTAATTCAGATTTCATTTCCTTGACTCCGGAGTCAGTAGATTCCACCTTCAACAACATCTTTGCCATCATATTCTCCAATTTGGATGTCCCTGTCTCATTACTAGTTCTTTCTCGATTACCAGGTGGTACGTACAACCCACCCCTATCATTGTTATTTTTCCAGTTCCCCTGATCACGATCTCTGTAGCCAGCTTTCTCATGATAGTTGTCCCTCTGATAGTTCCGACCTTGGTTTCCCTGGCCATTGGCCTGGAAACCCCCCAAATAATTCGCCTCCTCATCAGACTCGAACTCTGCTGCTCTACTTTGGGAACTCACAACTTTCACTCTCTCCACATCTGCTGACAGCAAATGTTTTGTCAGTAGGCCCATTTGTGTTTTCAGATGGGCCATATCTTGATCCCGCTCTTCCTCTCTCCTGCGCTGTTCTGCAGACATACCGACTGTATGAGTGCTAGCAGCCGTCTCGGTGTCCCGTGTATGCCAGGCCCTATTGGTTTTAGTGAGCCGGTCCAGAATAGCTGTGGCATCGATGAAAGCGAGACCCATAAACGCTCCACCTGCTGCATTATCTATTATCGGTTTGGTAGCCGAATTCAGTGCCCTGTAGAATGTCTGCATCAAAAACTCGTCGTTCAACTGGTGGTTAGGGCATTGTGTCAGCTTCTTCTTGAATCGCAGCCAGGTCTCGTGCAATGCTTCGTGAGGTTGCTGCCTAAAATTGCTAATCTCATCCCTCAACTGTATCATCCTAGAGGGAGGAAAGAACCTTTCTAGGAAAGCTCCTTTCAACTCTCCCCAAGTTGCGATAGAGTCGGGGGTCAGCTCTGTCAACCATAGCGCTTCCTCATCAGACAGAGACAACGGAAACAACCTGAGCCTGATCGCTGTCTGACTCACACCAGGCAATTCGAATGACTTGCAGATACCCACAAAGTTCATCAGGTGTCTGTTTGGATCATCACCAGCCGTACCTCGGAATAATCCCTTTAAGTTCAACAGCTGGAGCATTGTGCTAGTTATGTTGAACTTAGCCCCGGGCGCTAGTGGATGAAGAATAATGGCGCCCGTAGCACCAGCTCCGTCTAATGCAGTGTCATCCTCTATATCTTCAGCATTCAAGTGATGCTGATCCTGTTGAGCCCGCTGTTCTGCAGCGAGCCTTTCTGCCTCCGTTTGTTGTGCGGCCATAGTTTGCCTTAGCGTTCTTGCGAGCTCGGGGTCGTAGGGTAGTATTGGTTCACCCGAGCGTCGGGTACTTGGCATGCACAACTCAGTACCCTGTAATAAACAAAAACAACAAATAAAAATAAAATCAGGAAATATGACTAAGAGTCAAATAAACACCAGACTTAATAAACAACCGTATTCCCCGGCAACGGCGCCAAAATTTGATACGCCCAAATTACGACTCCAAATACGAAGCGTAAGCGGTCGCTGTCAAATATAGAACCCAACTAAGGTTGGGGTCGATCCCACAGGGAATAAGGTGCAAATTAAATCGATAGTGAATTAAATGACTAGTAGTCGATAGTTTCCGGTAAATATGGGGGTGTTGTGTGAACAATATTTAACCAAAGTAAATAATAATGTGCGATTAATAATTAATATGAGAGTGAACTAGGGAAGTGTTCACCATGGCGTCGTAACAACTTCGACTCAAGGCTTAACCGGGTTCTCTCTATATGCATATCACGATGTGATTGCATTCATGGTGTCGTCTAAACGTTTCTCAACCAATTAGACAAATTTCCTTCTCAATTCTCTCGAACTTGAAAAGGTGAACTTTTATCATTTCAATTCTAAACATCAAGTAGATTAATCTAGTTACAGCATTAATCATGAGACGAGAGTTGGTAGTCTCGAATCCTTGTAGTTAATCACATTTCCCGATTTTAATCTCTTTACTCAAGCAAATTTAAACCTAGGCATGTTCTAATGTTTGCAACCACTAGAAAACGTTAGTAAGTAAATGATTAACCACGTGACAACATAAAGATTGAACCCTACGCTACCCGGAATCTATATTGCAACTTTTGCCATGGCTCCCACAACCCTAGTTGTGGGAAGTTAGTTACTCATGCTATTAGGAAAAGAGAAGAGATTTATATTCATAATAAAGCGAAAAGAATCTTACAATAGAATGAACACAAGCTTCACTTTATCCAATAACAAGAATCCAAGATCCCAAGAACAATGGAAGAACAAGATTGAAGAAGAAGACAAACGTATTTTTTTTGTGTTTCTTCCTCTCAAAGTCGCTCAAAATGATATCCTAAAATATTTTCTAATGAATTTTTGAATGCCCTAATGAAATAACCTAACTTAGGTATTTATAGGAGACCAGGAAATAAACCCAAAAAAAGTTCGGAATCCGCGTCGCGCGTACTGCCTCAACTTGACGGTCTGAGTGACGGACCGTCGCATGCTTGACGGACCGTCACAGTGACCGTCGCCACTAGGCAGTGTGCTGCCTCATCTTGACGGTCTACTTGACGGACCGTCGCATGGGTGACGGCCCGTCATGGTGGCCGTCGCTCTTAGGCAGAGTGCTTGCTCAACTTGACGGTCTTCTTGACGGACCGTCACATGTGTGACGGCCCGTCATGGTGGCCGTCACTCTTATCCAGAATTCTCTTTTTCGCGTATTTCCTTCCGTTTCCATGTTTGTCTCCATTTCCTGAAAATACAACATAAAACATCAAAAACGATGACGGTTGCTTGAAAACTCACGATTATTCTTAGTTAAAGGAGTCAAATGTGCCGTAGAATGGCGGCACATCAATTCTAAACTAAAATTAGCTTCAAAACAGACTATTTAGAAAACATACCTCAAATCACAAGCAAAATTATCTCTTCAATCATAGATATTATCAGGATTTCAATTGGTAAAAAAAATCTAAGCTAAAATTAGCTTCAAGAACATACTAAAATTTTAGAAAACTTACCTCAAATCACAAGCAAATTTATCTTTTCAATCATAGATACTATCAAGATTTCAATTGAAAAAAAAAATCTAAACCTAAATTAGATTTCAATTCTAAAAGAATTCTAAACCTAAACCTAGTTTTTTCGTTTACGGCAATATATGAATTGAAGAATAGTCTAAACCTAAATAAAGAGAGACAATTAATGGGAGTAGGTTAAAGGAATCTTAAATACTAAATGATTCTTACGTATGGTGGTTAAAGAAATCCTGATACTTAATATGATCCTTAAAGCTTATGTATAAAAAAAACAAATTTAATGAATTTTACAAATTTAGACTTATACTAACACTAATTTGAGAAAATAGTGAAAACTTTCCTACTTTGTATTTCTTTTTAGGTTTAGTAGTCTTTATGTTATTTTGTTAATTCTAAATATTAGAAAAATAGCAAAAAGACTATTTTGTCTAAAATGGAGTCTTTTAATGAAGGGCAAAAAGTTCAAATCACATTATAAGGTGCTTCACACTTTTAATATAACTAGTTTAGTGTACGTGCGTTGCACGTGTGTATCGCAACAATATAAAAAATTGCATACAAAAAGACAATAGAGTATATAATATTGCAATTGAGGCCGGTGAAGCTCTTCACCACTCACGTATTTAAATCATTATCTAATATGATTAGTGTACGCGTGTTGCATTATGTATTACGTTAATCAATAAAAATATATGTGAAACAAACATATCTTTGAAAAATAAAAGTCAACATTAAAATAAATATAAATTTTAATATCTTTACAAAAATAAAATAATACAATAATTGAGATATCAGAACAATACAATTAAATCTAATCTTCACAAAAAAAATTCAAAACCCGACAAAACATTCATTTACCACCGGTGTTAAGCAACAACAAAAAAAATCTAGTAACAGAGTAAAAACTACAAAAAAATAATGCAATAATCGAGATATCAAAACAATACAATTAAACTAACCTTCACGAAAAATCCTCAAAACCCGACTAAATATTCATCTACAACCTGTATTAAGCAACAAAAAAAATATATCTAGTAACAGAATAAAAACTACAATAAAATAATACGATAATCGAGATATCAGAACAATACAATTAAACCTAACCTTCATGAAAAATCCTCATAACCCGATCAAGCACATCTACCATCTGTATTAAGCAGAAAAACAACATCTGGTAACAAAATAAAAACTACAACAAAATAATACGATAATTCAGATATCAAAACAATACGGTTAAACCTAATCTCTACACAAAAATTCCTCAAAGTCTGACCAAACATTCATCTATCACCTATATTAAGTAGAGAAAATAACAGTAAGAAGAACAACAACATTATAAGGTCCTTCACACTTAAATATATATATATATATATATATATATATATATATATATAATTTTTTCTCCTAGAACAGTTTTTGAAAGAATAGTCGTCGTAAACCTAAATAAAATGAGACATTAATAAAAATAATATTAATTGATTAGTTAAAAGAAATTCTAATCCTAAACCTAAACTCCTAAAGTTATGCTTAAATCTAAATACTAATAACATAATCGTATAAATAACAAATTTAACTAAATAAAGAGAGACAATTAATATAAATAATATTAATTAATTTATCAAAAGGAATCCTAAACCTAAACTGATGTTTAAAGCTAAAAAACATAGTCGTATAAATATATATTTAATGAATTCTATAAATTTAGACTTCTTGTTATATATTAATAATAATAATTGGAGAAAAATAGTAAAAAGACGATTTTGTCTAAAGGAGAGACTTTTAATGAAGGGCAAAAAGTTCAAATCACATTATAAGGTGCTTCACACTTTTAATATAGTATAGATATAGATTATATTAAAAGTGTGAAGCACCTTATAATGTGATTTGAACTTTTTGCCCTTCATTAAAAGTCTCTCCTTTAGACAAAATCGTGATTTGAACTATTTTTCTCCAATTATTATTATTAATATATAACAAGAAGTCTAAATTTATAGAATTCATTAAATATATATTTATACGACTATGTTTTTTAGCTTTAAACATCAGTTTTAGGTTTAGGATTCCTTTTGATAAATTAATTAATATTATTTATATTAATTGTCTCTCTTTATTTAGTTAAATTTGTTATTTATACGATTATGTTATTAGTATTTAGATTTAAGCATAACTTTAGGAGTTTAGGTTTAGGATTAGAATTTCTTTTAACTAATCAAATTAATATTATTTTTATTAATGTCTCTTTTTATTTAGGTTTACGACGACTATTCTTTCAAAAACTGTTCTAGGAGAAAAAATTATATATATATATTTAAAGTGTGAAGGACCTTATAATGTTGTTGTTCTTCTTGCTGTTATTTTCTCTACTTAATATAGGTGATAGATGAATGTTTGGTCAGACTTTGAGGAATATTTGTGTAGAGATTAGGTTTAACCGTATTGTTTTGATATCTGAATTATCGTATTATTTTGTTGTAGTTTTTATTTTGTTACCAGATGTTGTTTTTCTGCTTAATACAGGTGGTAGATATGCTTGATCGGGTTATGAGGATTTTTCATGAAGGTTAGGTTTAATTGTATTGTTCTGATATCTCGATTATCGTATTATTTTATTTAGTTTTTATTCTGTTACTAGATATATTTTTTTTGTTGCTTAATACAGGTTGTAGATGAATATTTAGTCGGATTTTGAGGATTTTTCGTGAAGGTTAGTTTAATTGTATTGTTTTGATATCTCGATTATTGCATTATTTTTTGTAGTTTTTACTCTGTTACTAGATTTTTTTTGTTGTTGCTTAACACTGGTGGTAAATGAATGTTTTGTCGGGTTTTGAATTTTTTTTGTGAAGATTAGATTTAATTGTATTGTTCTGATATCTCAATTATTGTATTATTTTATTTTTGTAAAGATATTAAAATTTATATTTATTTTAATGTTGACTTTTATTTTTCAAAGATATGTTTGTTTCACATATATTTTTATTGATTAACGTAATACATAATGCAACACGCGTACACTAATCATATTAGATAATGATTTAAATACGTGAGTGGTGAAGAGCTTCACCGGCCTCAATTGCAATATTATATACTCTATTGTCTTTTTGTATGCAATTTTTTATATTGTTGCGATACACACGTGCAACGCACGTACACTAAACTAGTATAGATTAAAAGTGTGAAGAACCTTATAATATGACTCGAACTTTTTACCCTTCACTAAAAGTCTGTTCTTTAGACAAAATTGTCTTTTCACTTCTCCCTTCAAATTAATACATATCACTTTTTCTACTTAATTAATAAATATATAAAATATTCTTTGGAATAGGAAAAAAAAGTTGAATTATATTTGCAAAAGGTTTCCACAAAAAAAAACAACACGCACACTCCAATATATTTGGAAAAGGTTTCTATTAAAAAAAAATAGACACGACACACTTGAAACGGCTTAAAAATATTTGGCAAAAGGTAATTATGTGTTTTGCTCAAAAAAGGAACGACAAAAAATTTTATGTCGGCCATGACACTATTTTTAGCCAAAACCACCTTTTTGAAAATTTTCCTTAGAAAGCCTTTTTGTTATTTTTTTACTATTTTATAAGTCTTTTTTTTTAGTTATAACAAAGAATCCTTATTCCAAGTCATATAGGTGTCCTTTTTATTTTATAAAATATATAAGAAGAAATTAAGACTCCTAAAGAATTACATTATTTACTTAAGTTTATCGTGATCTTTTTTTAACTTTAGGGTTCTTCTTTTTCTATGTTTTCTTCTGTTTTTGATTTTTTATTCATGTTGTTTTGTTGCATTCATTATCATTATCCTCTTTCCTTTCTTTATTTCTTTTAGTTAATAGTTTTAAAAACTATGTATGAATTATACATAATTAACAATTAACAATGAATTTTTCACTTTTGATAATTTCTTGTGTTTCTCTTTCAGTTGAAAATTTCTGATCGATAAATTGGATGACATAAGCATGTTGCCGCCGAATAAAGTAAGTCAAAAAAATTAAAGGTTTATCTCTTTCCTTTTTTCTTTATTTATTTAATTGTGATTTAGTTTTGATTATGTTATTTAACTATATTTTAATATATTATATGTTAGTATTATTATTTAATTAAATTTATTTGTTAAATTTGATATGACGTTATAGTTAAGTGGTTAATTTTGATATCCAGAGCTTTTATTTGAATGATGAACCTATAAATTTAGGGTTATAATCAGCTTTTTCAATTTGGGGCTTATTAATTAAGTTTAAAGACGAATCAATATTAATTGAAGAGTATTAATCACCGCTTTCTCTTGTCCTTGATTAATCATATCTATCTATCTATCTATATCTATCTATATCTATCTATACTATATTAAAAGTGTGAAGGATCTTATAATGTGATTTGAACTTTTTGCCCTTCATTAAAAGTCTCCACAATAGATAAAATTGTCTTTTCACTATTTTCTCCAATTAAAAATAATCTGTGATTTCTTGGGTCGCATAAGAATCCCCCCCCCCCAAAAAAAATGGTTGAATAATAATCCCAAAAAAAGAAAGGAAAGGTCGGCTTAGACCATTATATATCAAATAGTAATTTCAAATGGTTGAATAATAATCCCAAAAAAAGAACGAAAAGGTTGGCTTAGACCATTATATATCAAATTGTAATTTCATTAAAACCTAAATAATGAAGTTTGTGAAGTTTTAAGAGTTACTTTAAGATTAGGATTCTTTGAACCAATTAATTAATATTATTTAGGTCAGTTATCTCTCTTTATTTAGGTTTAGACCATTCTTTTAGCATTGTGGTATGAGAAAAAAATAGGTTTAGGTTTTGAATTTTCTACTAATTGAAATCTTGATAGTTTTCTACCAATTGAAATCTTGATAGTATCTATGATTGTAGAGATAAATTTGATTGTGGTTTGAGGTAACTTTTCTAAAATTTTAATTTGTTCTTGAAATTTATAATAATAACTAATCATGTATTGTTGATAGACAATCGTTAATTGCCAAGTTTTCTTTGTGATTTTTGTTTATAATGTCTCGTATACAATTAATAATTTAAAAGATTTGACTTATTTATAATTTTGTGCCGATTATTTGGATCGTTGTATTCTGTCACAAGAAATTGGTTAGTTACTCTAATTCATAACAATTATGTTTGAAAAGATAAATTTACTTATAATTTGAGGTAAATTTTCTAAAAATTTAATATATAAACTCCTAAAAAAAATTCCACTATAGACTTCTTCTTTTTTCCTTCGGTACGTCTTGTACTATCGACTTTGTGACATATATAATGGATTATCTGTAATTGTGTATCAATGTTAACAAATTATGGACAATTAAAAGAATACTCCGTGATAATTTAAGGGGGGTGATCGATCTTTGTGTTAGATTGACATGAAGAATTCTAACTAATAATAAAAAAGGTATAGAGTTGTCGAATTATTTTGCTCTCGGCTTGATATTAAATGCATTAATTTAATTATGTATTCTTTAATTTTAATATAATTTGTGTGATTTTCTAAGTCAATATGGAGGAGCTAGGGTTTCAATTTCAAGCAGTGTGAGAAAAATGATTCAGAACCTAAAAGAGATTACTGAGAATCACAGTGACGATGAGATATTCACTGTCCAAAAACTCCTTTTTCAGGGTCAGTTTTCCTTTCTCTCTATATATATATATATATATATCTTGCTTTCATTTTTCTTTATTTTTTTGCCTTTTGTGTTCTTGTTGCATGACTCTCATACTAATTTGGTCTCTTTTAAATTGGGTTTCAATAGTGGACTTTATCAAGGCGTTAAAATTATCTTGGGGATACACGTGTCAAAAGCAATGTTTTTTATTTATTTTGGTGCTCGATGCAATTTTAAGAGAATCCCCTTTGTTCCTCTACAAAAGCCAACGGCAAGTCGGCCAAAAAGTGAGATTTATGCTAACTTTTAATTCTTCGATCTGTGTTGTCATACGTTATTATATTTGTTTGTATTTACTATTTTTTGTCTCTTTTCTTATAATAATGTGTCACACACTTTCGTTTAAACCGAGAATCTATCAAAAATAACTTTTCTATGTCGCAAATATAGGAGTAAGATCTGCATACATTTTACCCTCTCCAGACGTCACTTGTGGGATTACATTGGGTAATGTTGTTGTTGTTTTTTCTGCTTAATATAGGTGATAGATGAATGTTTGGTCAGGCTTTGAGGAATTTTTGTGTAGAGGTTAGATTTAATCGTATTATTTTGATAACTGAATTATTGTATTATTTTGTTGTAGTTTTTATTTTAGTACTAGATGTTATTTTTTCTGCTTAATATAGGTGGTAGATGAATGTTTGATCGGGTTATGAGGATTTTTCGTGAAGGTTAAGTTTAATTGTATTGTCCTGATATCTCGATTATCATAATATTTAATTGTAGTTTTTATTCTATTTCTAGATGTTTTTTCTTGTTACTTAATACAGGTGGTAGATGAATATTTTGTCGGGGTTTGAGCATTTCTTTTTGTGAAGGTTAGGTTTAATTGTACGTATTGTTTCTTCATTCTTGATGTTGGTAATCCTTCAAAAATTAAATTGTTAGAGGTACATTCTCATAAATTTTCATGGCCGGCTGATAGCAAACTCAATAACAATTCAAGAATTTGTATTATGGAAATGTTAGAAGTCTAGAGTATGGATCCAAACTTCATACAACTTGTAATTTATCTATGTTCCTACTTCTTTCATTTTGATTATTTGACCAACAATATATTATCTTTTCATCTCAATTTATGTGATGCTGTTCAAATTTTGCGAGTCAAAGGGCAATTTTATTGAAAAATTAAGATATGGACAAATATAATTTTTTAAGAGTATAGGGACAAATATAATTTTTTAAGAGTATAGGGACAAATATAATTTTTTAAGAGTATAGGGACAAATATAACCCTTTTTCGTGAATATAATGTTGTTGTAACTTTAGTTGCAATATTATATACTTCATTTATTTTTATATGTAATTTTTTATAGTGACGTGACACACACGCGCAACGCGCGTACACTAAACTAGTACTATATTAAAAGTGTGAAGAACCTTATAATGTGATTTGAACTTTTTGCCCTTCATTAAGAAGCTCCACAATAGACAAAATCGTTTTTTCACTATTTTTTTAATATTTAAAACTTGAAAATAAATTCAATATTTATTAGTAAAGCCTTTTCTTATTTTAATAAACTATAAATATAGGAAGTCCTAACTTTTTGAAGTCACCAAAAAAATTGAGGGGAAAAATAACCCATTACCTAAAGTTCCAAAAAAAAAAACCAAAGTTGTAATTAAAAAAAGAAAAGAAAAAGACGTTCCAAAATATAAACCCCAAAGTTGTAATATAAAAAAGAAAACGTTCCTTTAGTTTGGTAATTTTATTTTTTATTTTTGAATTTTTTTTCTTATTAATAAAAGATCAGTTTTTTTAAAAAAAAATATTTAACTTTATGAATCACTTTTAAATTAGGATTCCTTTAACCAATTAATTAATGGTACTTATGTTAGTTGTCTCTCTTTATTTAGGTTTAGATGTAGAATTTTCTTACCAATTGAAATCTTGATAGATTGATTTGCTTGTGATTTGAGAAAATTTTAGCATGTTGTTGAAGTTTACAATAAATAAATTATCATGTATTCTTGATAGACCATTGCTCATTGAGAAGTTTTTTTTTGCGAAATCTTGATATATCTTATTATTGAAGAGACAAATTTGTTTGTAATTTGAGGTAAAATTTTTAAATTTTTTGTATGTTATTGATGTTTACAATCTTGATTGTATCTATGATTAAACAGATAAATTTGCTTGTGATTTGAGATAAGTTTTCTAAAATTTTGGTATGTTCTTGAAGTTTACAATAATAAATTATCATGTATTTTTTATAGACAATTATTAATTGAGAACTTTGTTTTTGTGAAATATTGGTAGTATCTTTGATTGAAAAGACAAATTTATTTGTGATTTGAGGTGAGTTTTCTAAAATTTTAGTATATTTTTTATGTTTACAAAAATAAATTATCATGCATTTTTTATAGACAATTGCTAATTGAAAAGTTTCTTTTGTGATTTTAATATGTTCTTGAAGTTTAAAATAATAAATTTATCATGTATTCTTGATAGATAATTGTTAATTGAGAAGTTTTTTGTGATTTTTGTTTATAATGACTCATATACAATTAGTAATTTAAAATTGACTGATTTACAATTCTGATTAGATTCTTTGGATCGTTACATTCCATCACAAGAAATTGGTTAGTCATTTTAATTCTATATGAATTCTCTTTTACAATTTAAGTATATGCAACTGTTTTAATTGTGAATAAACTATGAGATCTGGCATATCGTTATTTTTTTTTTATAATAGGCTTTAATCATTGTTTTTTTTCTTTGGGTACAAGTTATATCATTTAAATAGATATAAAAATTATTCTAATGTCAATTGCTACTTTTTAATAATCTTGTTCTTTCATGTATAATTTTATTGCTTGACATGTTACATATACACTAAACTAGTCTATACTATATTAAAAGTGTGAAGCACCTTATAATGTGATTTGAATTTTTTGCCCTTCATTAAAAGTCTTTCCTTTAGACAAAATCGTCTTTTTACTATTTTTCTCCAATTATTATTATTAATATATAACAAGAAGTCTAAATTTATAGAATTCATTAAATATATATTTATACGACTATGTTTTTTTAGCTTTAAACATCAGTTTAGGTTTAAGATTCCTTTTGATAAATTAATTAATATTATTTATATTAATTGTCTCTCTTTATTTAGTTAAATTTGTTATTTATACGATTATGTTATTAGTATTTAGATTTAAGCATAACTTTAGGAGTTTAGGTTTAGGATTAGAATTTCTTTTAACTAATCAAATTAATATTATTTTTATTAATGTCTCTTTTTATTTAGGTTTACGACGACTATTCTTTCAAAAACTGTTCTAGGAGAAAAAATTATATATATATATTTAAAGTGTGAAGGACCTTATAATGTTGTTGTTCTTCTTACTGTTATTTTCTCTACTTAATATAGGTGATAGATGAATGTTTGGTCAGACTTTGAGGAATTTTTGTGTAGAGATTAGGTTTAACCGTATTGTTTTGATATCTGAATTATCGTATTATTTTGTTGTAGTTTTTATTTTGTTACCAGATATTGTTTTTCTGCTTAATACAGGTGGTAGATGTGCTTGATCGGATTATGAGGATTTTTCATGAAGGTTAGGTTTAATTGTATTGTTCTGATATCTCGATTATCGTATTATTTTATTGTAGTTTTTATTCGGTTACTAGATTATTATTTTTTGTTGCTTAATACAGATTGTAGATGAATATTTAGTCGGGTTTTGAGGATTTTTCGTGAAGGTTAGTTTAATTGTATTGTTTTGATATCTCGATTATTGCATTATTTTTTTTGTAGGTTTTACTCTGTTACTAGATTTTTTTTGTTGTTGCTTAACACTGGTGGTAAATGAATGTTTTGTCGGGTTTTGAATTTTTTTTGTGAAGATTAGATTTAATTGTATTGTTCTGATATCTCAATTATTGTATTATTTTATTTTTGTAAAGATATTAAAATTTATATTTATTTTAATGTTGACTTTTATTTTTCAAAGATATGTTTGTTTCACATATATTTTTATTGATTAACGTAATACATAATGCAACACGCGCACTAATCATATTAGATAATGATTTAAATACGTGAGTGGTGAAGAGCTTCACCGGCCTCAATTGCAATATTATATACTCTATTGTCTTTTTGTATGCAATTTTTTATATTGTTGTGATAGTTGCACGTGTACTAAACTAGTCTATATCTATATCTATCTATATCTATTCTATATCTATATCTATACTATATTAAAAGTGTGAAGGACCTTATAATGTGATTTGAAATTTTTGCCCTTCATTAAAAAATTTCACAATAGACAAAATCGTCATTTACTTCGAAATTCATTAAAATTATATATATTAAATTTTTTCATATTTAACTAAAATTTTACTTACTAAATCTTTCCTTATTTGAATTATGTCAAAATTCTAGAATTTAAAATCAACTTAAATTTTGAATTTAAATTAATTATGATAATATTATGGTACGACTCCGAAAAAAAAATAGTATGGTAAGACTTTTGTTCTATGCAATTCTTCATTTAAAAATTTTGTACAGGACTTTTTTTTGGTAATAATTATAGAAGTCTTACTATAATATTTTTTTTACCTTTTTTACTAAAATACATAAGTATTAGTCCAAATAAACATATATAAACATATTATAAATATATATAGTTAAATATTACAGGAAAAAAGTCAAATATTATATTTTAGTCAAGAAAAGTCCTATGATATTACCTTTTTTCCGGTAATGTTTTTACTAAAAATACTATGCCAAGACTTTTATATTATAAAATTTTAAATATTAGAACTTTACCTTATATAGGACTTTGAGTATATATTAATTTCTTTACCTTTAGATTTTAACTAGAAATCAAATTATAATTAACACAGTATTTGTGATGCCAAATATTATATATATATATATACCCATGCTCATAATACTCTTCTTCCATATCGTTTCTTCTCCATTTCTTCTTTACAACAGTGTTTGATGTATTGATTTATATTTATATATCATATTAAAAGTATAAATTTTTTAGCTCTTCTAAAATTTAACTATATGCAATTGTTTTAGTTGTGAACAAATCATAAGATCTAGCATATCGTCATTATTTAATAATAGGCTCTAACGATTGTTTTCTTTTCTGGTACAAGGTCTAATTGTTATTACAAACACCAAATTTGATGTTTGCTAAGTTGATACCATTCATCTTTCAAAATATTGGAGACAAAACTAAGTAAAGTCTATAGTTATAGAGCATTTATTTTAATGTTAATTGTTATATTTTTAATAATTTTCTTCTTCTTATGTATTCCATCCGTCCCATATTAGTTGCACACTTTCTTTTTACACATATGTTAAGAAATCATAAATGAGAATGTAATTTTATTAATTCACCCCTTAAGAATTTTTTTGAAACTTTACAAACAAGTGTGAACACTTTCAAAAAATATTAATTGTAAGGATAATATGGAAAAGATTTAATTAATGCTTTCTTGATTTAGTAAGGTGGTCAACTAATATGGGACAAATAATTTTAGTATAATGACCAACTAATATGGGACAGAGGGAGTATATGATTTTATTGTTTGATGTGAGACACATGTGCAAAGCACATACACTAATCTAGTTATATTAAAAGTGTGAAGGATCTTATAATGTGATTTGAACTTTTTGCCCTTCATTAAAAGATTTCGCAATAGACAAAACTGTAATTTACTAATTTTTTCCAATTATTATCATTTAAATAGTAATATTATTATTTCCCATAATAGTTAGAGATCTCCTTTTAATTATTCCCCTAAAATTAAGGACTTCAAAATCAGTAAGATTTGTGTATTAAATCCTTCTTACGGGACTTCTTTTTTAATATATCCTAATGCTAATAAACAAGATATTGACGTCACAATTTGCCGCGTAAAAATTCGATCATCTAAAGTCATGAAAAAAATAATAAGAAAACAGGCTTTTAATTACTTTCCATCCAAATTAGGACTATAATTCCTATAGTTTTATAAATAACCAACATTATTAATGTGAAAAGACATAAATATCTAATTATTTTCTTTTATTCACACTACAAGAAAACAGGGAATTAGCGACGGACAAAATTGCGTAGTCAAACAATAAAAATCCCATGCTAATCCCATTTAGCGACGGATTATAAGAAATTTCAATTAGCTAAGAGCTTTTTAGCGACGTATTAGCTAGGGATTACTGATAGATTCCGTAGCTAATTCCATGTTCTCTTGTATGTCATATTTGAGAAATAGAATTGTTATTAAATACTATCTCTGAATTTTAGTGGCATATAAAATCTTACGTATTAGGGTTAGAAAAGTGTATCTATTTATAAAATAATTTCATGGATGTGTGGAAAAAGAAACCTCCTCAAGAATATACTCGATGTTTTTCTCTTTTTAAATTCATTTTTTTTTGAAATTATATAATTTACATATGTTAATGTTATACATGATTGATTGATCTGCAATTAGTGATCTAATTATTTTTCTTATTTTTCTCTAGAGATTTGTTGATATATGAATCATGACACAATGATTCAAGCTACAAATGACTTCGCAGAAGGCATAGAAAGGTTAGAGAGTGTTTATTTTAATCTTTGAAGGTCTATTGGTATTTATATCGACAATTTTGTTGTTTTATAATAGTATATGTGAGTAATTTTGTAGGATTTTAAATATTTTTTAATTTTATTTAAAATTTATGGAGTTGAAATTGTGTTTGGTTATACTTTTTGTTAATCATTATCCTAATATTTAGGACTAATTAATTTGCTATTTAATTGTTCGTGTGATGGTGAGTTATCATGTAATTCACTTTTGAATTAGGATTTATTTAGACCAAGTAATATTACTACGTTGTCTTTTCTCTATTAAATTTAAAAGTCAATTTAGGTTTAGGGAAATTCTACTGCCGTAGGATACCCATTCCCGTAGGCTTCGAAGGAAAATAAATTGGTTTAGGGAATAACTTTATAGTTCAACAAGTGCAGTAACAATTAATTTCTCAAGTGATAGAGAGTACATCAAGGAATAAGAGTTGCATGTTCTCATCTTCAAGGAAATTTTTGTTAATATTAAAGGTAACTACTCTTTTTTGAATATCGAAAATTAAATTTCATTAGATTTGTATATCTTGATGTTCAAAAGTATAATATATTGTCTTCTCTTTTTCTTTGAATTCTTCTCCTTAGGTCAATCATGTATAGATTTAAGGAGTAATTCTAGAATTGTGGTAGCATAACAGTAGATTTATGACTAGACTATGAACTTACAAGTTTTAATGGGTAACTAACTATAGAGGTCATATATACGTATTCTATGTAGAATATAAATTTGTGTAAAGATCTATTAAAATCGTAGAAAAAAATAGTAGATATGAATTCATAACTTTAAAATATAATGAATTTAATGTTAGGAATTTTAAAGATTAAACCAATAGATCAAAATCTTGAATCCGTATATCTGCTACTTAGAGACTAAAGAGTCCTAGAACATATATTAGAGAATACTATTGTATTGCGTTGTTATTTTAAATATAATATTTATTTTGATTGTTAATATTATTTAAATTTTATTATACCTTATCGTTAAATTCATCGTTATATATATACTTGTGAGTATAAATCAAAAAAAAAAATTAGATTTTGGTTAACGTCAATTGCTATTTTTTTATATTTTTTATATTTTATATTTATTATATAGATAAAATAGTCTTTTTATTATTTTCCTTCAATTATTATTCAATTATCTTTATAATATTTTAAATTATGATAAGTTTTATAAATTAAGGAGTTCTAAACTATATGGTAATAGCAAAATATATGGTAAAAATTATTAGGATAACTGATAATTAAGAGTCCCAAAATATATTGTAAAAAGAGAAGAAAAGCTCATGAGGAGCGATCTCAGTCGTAAGTGACTCTGTAATTTCTTCCATATACTAATTCTATGCTTTGAGAGTTGCTTTAGTTTAATCTATTTCTTGGGTTTGTCATCGTTATTATAATTAATATCAGACAAGCAAGGAAAATTTTTGGGTTGCTCAAAAAACACAAAGATTATGTGATGCGGGTGATAGCATATCACAAATAGGAGCAAATTTTATAGGTAATAAGTTAGGGTTGTATGATATTCGCTGCAAGGCCCCACTTTGTTGTCCCATTGAAGAAAAATTAAGAAAGAGCGGGAGTAGGAAAGAAAATCAGCTTGCTACAATGAATTTTTTATAGTAATTTTTTTTGTACTCACAGGTGTGATTTAGTGATTGATAAAGTGAGTTGAGAATCATGAGTTAGGACTTCTTTCTATCGGTCAAAACTTGGTGAATAGAGCAGAGTTTAGAAATACTAGATGTTAGGACTTTTAATATAGTTCTATTAAAAAAATTATAATTGATTTTAAAGTTTTAAATATTAAGTCTTATTTGAGTTTAACTAAAAAATTAAAAATAATTAAATATAAATCTATTGTGATTAATATGAGGGACACGCGCGAGGCGCGTACACTAAGATAAGAACTCTAAACATGAGTGTCAAATATAACTAGAACGAAAACTAGAAAATTATGACATAATCTGATTTCGCCTCTAATTGGTATGCGTTAAACAAATACTCCTACAAAAATTTCGTACAACACCAACTAATTAACATTAACAGGAGCCGAAACCCAAGTTTACTTTAACACAAAGTGACATTTTTTCATTACGCTCCAACCAAACAAAACCCTTCAAACCGCCCTCCCTTTGATAACCCTAATTTATTCTTCTAAGGAATATATAATATTCCAGAATGACAATTTGGGATGGTAGGGACTGTACCGAAGATTTTTTGTGTTTTTTAGAATATAAAATTATTAATATTAAATATATATAGTACTTATGTATATATTATAACAACAAAATTTGGACCTGCATATGGTTATTTAGGAATTTTTTAAGAACACTAGATAAGACTATTTTAAGACTCATTTAGGAAGCTCTCGCATTTAGTTTATGGTGCTTTTTAGTACTCATAATTATCTTTTACTAATTATTTCTATTTTTACATATGACTAGGTAAATATATTAGGTTGTCCATCTCTTTCATATATAACATGTATTGCATTCTCCTAATGTTAAGAATAAATAGTTAATATTATTTCTGAAATTTAGGCTTTTATACTTTTTTTTTGTATTCAATCTTTTGTATTGACGTGACACACACGTGCAACACACGTATTCTAAACTAGTCTATCTATATCTATATCTATATTATATTAAAAGTGTGAAGCACCTTATAATGTGATTTGAACTTTTTGCCCTTCATTAAAAGTCTTTCCTTTAGACAAAATTGTTTTTTCACTATTTTTCTCAAATATTTATAAATTGAAAATTTATTAAAATGTAGTTATTAAAACTTGCCTTGTTTATACCTAAAATTTAGTTATTTTATATTATTTAGGATTCCTTATTTTAAGTATGTAGAAGTCCTAATCTGTACGTAATTATACCTATTAATTTATAAAGTTTTTCATTATCTTCTTATATTTATTGATTAGGGTTTACTTGACAATAAAAGTTGTCGGCTAATATTTTTCTAATATCTGCTAATGTCAAACTTTTCTGCTTGTAATATTAATTAGTGTTTGAATTCTAAAAGAAAATACTAATAACACATAAATCACAAAACATGATCGATTATGGAGGCTGAATTTGTTTTTGTTTTTGTTTGAGGTTTGAAGATTCTAGAAGAGATAATAAGAGTTTTACTTGTAGAGCCGGAGAGTCATCGGGAGGAAGAGGATCAACAGAGACAATAACTTTAGAGGCTTGTGGGGAATCTAAGGAGGAAGAAGAAGTTGCAGCTGTTTCAAATAAGATCACTGCAAGGACACGTTTATTAAAAGCATTACGCTTTTAGGGCCGGCAAAGAGTTGCCAAAATCCGTTGATTGGAGATAGAAAGGCGTCGTTGCCCCTGTTAATGACCAAGTCCAATGCGGTGAGTTTTCTTCTTCTTCTTCTTTCAAGTAAGCGATTATGTAAAGGTTAGGTGCAGTAGATGGAAAAAATCGTCCTCAACTTTTGATAGGTGTTAAGAAGAATCATGTGTCGCCTCGATGAATTTAGTTTTCTGTTTTCATGTAGTATATGAGGAGGATGAAGGTGATATGAAACTTGTTCTGTTCTTATCGTAGTATGAAGATGATGAAGGCGATAAAGTTCTGCTGACAATTGATAGTGATCTTCTTGGTGCAGTTAACCACGCTAGATCTCTACTTCTGAAGTAGAAATAAGGTATGCGTACACTATCTTTTTTAAATTCCCATGTTATGAAATTATACTAAATATTTTATTGTTGTTGTGAGATTTATATTGTTCTGTTGCTTTCTTTGTTTAGGTTTCGGTTAGGTTATCAAATCTAGGATTTTTTTTGTAATTATCAATTACTACTTACACTGTCTCTTCTTTTTGTTAAGTTTTAGAATTCGCTTTAGGTTTCAAGAATTTAAAACAAAAAAAGTTTACAATAAAGAGGAGCTAAAGGAAACCCAAGAGATCTACGGTTAGCAACAAAATCAAACCCATCATTTGGGCTCAATTCATGAGTATCATATGTATTTTATATTGAAAATTTTGGCTGAATTCATGACAATCATATGTATTTTGTATATTATTGGATCAATAATCAGGTTTTGGTTAACTTCACTAATATATTGATACCAAGCATAGTGAAGGAGGTAATCTCTACTTTTTTTGTTGCATTAGCTAATCTTTATTTTCTCATTTTGCTTATAGGTGCCACAATGAATTCTTATGGGTTTCTTATTTTTGTGTCAGCTAAATTTAATTGATTTTTTTTATTTTATTTTTTTAGCATCTGTCATCTCAGACAAGTATGATTTTACAGTAAATTTTTTCAGTTATTCTTTAATTTGATTATTATTATTTAAGTTGAGAATCTATCGAAAACAATCTCTTATCTCATAAAAGTAGTAATAGTAGGGTAGAGATGGGTTCTACATGCGTGCGTATCGGCTTTGCTTGGACGTCTACCAACACATTCACCAACATTGAGAAGCTACGCATCTCATTCTAACTTTTGTTATATTTTCATATAATTCTGAAGACGTGTACTTTCTTTTAACAAATTTAACAAAAATATGTGTTTTTTATCTATCCTTTGTTGTATTTTCATTTAGAAATAGGCATTCAATATATATTTCTTTCACCTTCCGATAGTAATTACAAATTTATGTATATCAATTTTTCCAGCCCTTTATACTCTTTTCGATCCTTACACCTCCAACATACCCATCTACAACTTGGCTTTGACAATGAACTTTTGGATCAAGCATTCGGTAACTAATTTGCTCTTTATACTTTTGTTTTGAAAAAATATATCATATTAATTTTCCTATTTATTTGAAAGAAGTTTAAACTCTGCGCCTACTCATTGTTTGATTAATTATTTAATAAGTAATATGATTTGATGCATATTTTTTAGTGTATGTTTATAAATATGCCTTTAATTAACTACTAATAAGTCCTTTGATATATTTGAGAAAAAACACAATTATCTATTGATTTTAGATCTCTAACTATTAATTGTAAGTCATTTTTAGGCTAAGAATATTTGTTATTTACATAAAGTTTAACTTTCTTTCAATTCACCTAAACTATGTATGTCACGAGTATTACCTTCTCTATAGTTGGTTCAATAATTTAGGGAGTATTATATTATTCTATATTGATTCAAACTACATAATATTAATCTTTTCATACAATTTAAAGGTAAAAAGATTGTCAAGAACATACTTATTATTTTTAATTTAATCAAATATTATATATATTTTAGCATTAAGTTTTGCTATTTTATAATAATTTTTTAATACATTTTTTATCATTAACGTGATACGTGCAACGCACGTACACTAAACTAGTTATCTATCTATACTATATTAAAAGTGTGAAGGACCTTATAATGTGATTTGAACTTTTTGCCCTTCATTAAAAGACTCTGCAATAGATAAAATTGTCTTTTCACTATTTTTCTCAAATAATTATTTAATTATGTTTATAATATTAACTCCTAAAATATATGGAATCAAGACTTTAAAATATATGGTAAGACTTTTTTTATTAAATTAGGAGTACTAAAATATATGATAAGAGGTAATTTTTGTTTTGTAAGTTGTCTAGGTTTAGTTGGTTCAATTTATCGTGTATATTTATTATTAATATACTTTTTCACCAAAAATACATCCAAACAAACAATTGAGAAGGAATTACAAGTTTCAAAGTTTGGTTTATTTTTTAACACCAAAAATATTTGCGATAATATTTTTTTTCCTTCTTAATTTGATGGGTAAAAAGGAGAGAGAGGAAGAGGAGGAAGAGCTTGTGAGTTCGTCTTCATATCAATCAGATACATCGTAAGTTTTTTTTCTCGTGTTCTTAAATTTCATGGTTTTGCCTTTTTCAATTTTTTTTTAAAAATACTATGTTGTATTATTGTGTCATTTTGCATGAAAATTAGGTAGTTATGATTTTTATCTCTTTTTTTCTATGATTCTGTTTTGGTTCTTCAGATTTGATTGTAAAATTAATAACGAATAATTGAATGAAACAAGCACTTTAGCAGGGAAAATCAAAGATTTATCTCTTTCCTTCTTTTTTTCCGAATAATATTGAACCACCCTAAGCCAATGTTGCATATTATTTCATGGACAACAGTTTGTTACTTTTTGAAAAATAAAGTATGGATCATCCGTTTATTCTCATCCTTACTTCTTGCTCTATAAAGTTTCAAAATTGGTGTAGCTTCCTTTTTGTAAACTGTAATCCTATCATGAACTTCAAATAATTTTTGAACAGATTTCAGCAGATTCTTAGTCTATAATTTTTGTTACATGATCACTATTTTGTGTGTTAATATAGTTATACTGTGTCCGATGATGTCTATAGATTTCTTTACTCGATATCTTAGGAACCATAAATTGTTATATGGTTTGAACTTTTTGCCCTTCATTAAAAGTAGTGTTATTTTGTCTATTACGAACTATTTTTTCCGCTTGAATCACGCGCAAAGCGCGTACACTAAAACTAGTTATATTAAAAGTGTGAAGGACCTTATATTGTGATTTGAACTTTTTACCCTTCATTAAAAGACTCTCTAATAGACAAAATTATCTTTCTACTATTTTTCTCAAATTATTATTTAATTAAATATATGAAGAATTAATATTGATAGATTTTCTTTTTTTCTTGTGTACTTGAAAAAGAAGTCCTAAAATATATGGAATGTTTGAAGAAAATATCGAGGGTTTTCTTTTCCATAATTAATGTTGGTAAGGTTGAGTCCTAAAATATATTGTATGTTTTTCTTTTCACATAATAAAATATTAATTTTCAATCTTTTTACTTTTCTTCCCCGGAATTGTGCTTCTGTATTTTTGTGTGATTTCGTAATTTCCCAGATCATGCCAACACATGCACTTTTTTTATTTTATTTATGTTGTTGGGTGTAAATTTTAAATTCTCCTTTATGTTGTTGGGTGCAAATTTTAAATTCTCTTATTTGTAATTTCATTAATCTTTTTGTTGTCAATATGATCAGTATTATTAGTTTTACAAATATTGATTAAATTTTTTGTCTTTCAGGAGTCCTAAAATATACGGTAAGAGAAAAATATAAATACATATTTATATATTTTAATAATAGTAAAGATTATACATTAGTGATATATATAATTCTTTATGGATGATTACTTATGAGATTTTTGGTTGTTTACGTGATAGATAATATTGATGAAGACAATCAAGGCGTTGCTGCTTGATTCATCTGGTATAAATTTACGATCTTGTACTGAGATATCTATACTTTATTATTGTGCATTAAAGTCGCTACTAGAAAACAGGACACAATTTCGTAGCTAAATAATAAAAATCCCATGCTAATCTTATTTAGCTACAGATTAGCGATGAATTATAATAAATTTCAATTAGCTAAGAGTTTTTTAGCGATGAATTAGCTAGGGATTACTGATAAATTTCATAGCTAATTTATGTTCTCTTGTAATGAGTCAAGTTAATATAGCTAATAAATTACTTAGGATTGTCTTCTTCGTCCTAGCTTTCCAATTTATCTGTCCTAACAGCGTTCGAAGCCTAACATCCTTGCAAGCTTTGGATTCTTTCCTATCTCTAACCGGGAAAGAGGTTACCAAGCAAGTGAAACTGAAGTGAAACTGCGATTTAGGGAAGGAAAGAAATGCCGATGTTGCAATTCTTCCCATCCCGATAAAGCGAGTCACCCGTGATTCGATAGTTCCATTTTCCGCTGATGCAGGCCGATTGGGATCCCAGCAGTCAAACCACTGTGTTCGTTCCTCAACCTCCTTCCAATCAAATCTATTCTAAGGTGTCCGGAGGCAGGGGAAAGAAAGGAGGGATTGATCAAGTCTCTACTTTAAGGAGACATGGTAAATGTGTTTGTCTGTGCCTGTACTTGAATTTCAGCAGAAGATAGTGTGATGATTATTGTTGAAGATGAAAAACCTGAATGAAGCTGTAACACCTGATAAATTGATGGAGGTAGGATCAATGATGTACTTAGTGAATGCTTCTTCTGTTTTTATATTAATTAACACGATACATACGTGCAACACACGTACACTATTATTTTAATATTTAAAATTTAAAATTAGTTAAAATCATGATGTAATTTAAACTTTTTGTCATTCATTAAAAATATTTCCTTTAGAAAAAATCGTCTTCTTACTATTTCCTCTAATTATTGTCACTTAATTATTATGCTAATATTAAGAATTTTAAAATTAATTGCAACTATAACTATTAATATTTGTTTAGGTTTAGAAGTATCTTTAATTTGATTTAGCTTTTTGATTAGTTAAGTTTTGCTTGGCGGAGCCGAATCAACCCATTGATGTTCCTTTCGTAGTTGTATATATACACAAAGGTTGGTTTAGGTTTTTAAAGTTGACTATGATTACTATGATCTTCAACTGTATTGTTAATGAATGGGTGGATATATATTGTAGTTGATGTCTCTCTTTTTCACTTTTATTTATTATTTATTTTTCATTTTATCTTTTTTTGTTTTTTTGGTATGGATGTAGGTTTGATGTATGTTCATGTTTTGTTTTGTATGAATGTGGGTTTGATATGTGTCTGATGCTCTATTCTGCTTAATATAGGTGGTAGATCAATGTATGGTTCAATTTTAAAGAATTTATGTGTAAAGGTTAGATTTAATCGTATTGTCTTGATATCTCGATTATTATATTATTTTATTGTAGTTTTTGTTCTGTAATCTGCTAATTTTTTTTGCTCAATATAGATGGTAGATGAACGTTCATTCAGGCTTTGAGAAATTTTTGTGTAAAGGTTAGGTTTAATTGTATTGTTCTAATATCTCGATTATCGTATTATTTTATTGTAGTTTCTGTTTTGTTACTAGCTGCTTTTGTTTTCCTTAATACAGGTGGTAGATGAATGTTTGGTGAGGCTTTGAGAATTTTTTATGAAGGTTAGATTTAATGGTATTGATCTAATATCTCAATTATCGTATTATTTTGTTATAGTGTTTATTCTGTTACTATCTATTATTTTTCTTATTATCAGTATTCGTGTAACTAAATAAATATACTACTGTATTATTTTATTCTTTAGTATTTTGAGTAGGATTTTTATTTTAAAATTTTATACTAAAATAATAATGTATTTGAGTACAATATTTAATTACATCATTAGAAAGATATAACATATATTTTAGCGTCAATTGCTACTATTTAATAATTTTATCTTTTGAAATGTAGTTTTATTGATTGATGCGAGACACACGTGCAAAGCACGAACACTAAAGACTTTGTAATAAATAAAATTATCATTTACTATTTCTCTCAAATAATTAACATTTAAGTATTATTCTAATTTAGACTGTAAAATTAATTACCGTCTTTATTTAATCTAGATAAGAAATTATAATATTTAATACTTCTAATTAAATCAATTAGAATTATACAGAAAATAATTTCTATAACCAAAAATAACAAAAAGTTAGTCTAAAATTTGACTAATTTTTTTTATAAATTTAATATATTTAAACAGGAATCCTATTCAAACTGCTAATATTTGCCTATTTGACTAAATTTTAAATGATTAAAATTGGACTAGCGATGGAAAGTAAGAACGTCCTTTTGGACGCCCAGCACATAGGAACCATATAGTATGGAAAATTAGAGTATTTTAATATTAACTAAAATATGTTTAAGAATTTAAATAAAATAATTTGTATTTATATAATCCTAATTAGTTTAGGAGTCCTTATTTTTATTTTATTTTTCCAATTTTAGAAACCTTTTCTTTAGGATTACGAGTAGTACTTTTTCTGATTTTAGTCTAGGAGTTCTTAATTTTTACCCCACTTTTATGACTTTTTTCTTAGGTTACGAATAGTATTAAATTGGTAAAAAGTGAAAATAACTTGGGAAACAAGGAACATATGAAGGAAAAATAATATATCATTGTTATGGACGAGGAAAGAGAGGGTCAGATATTTTATATCCCGTACATGTTTTCATGTTGTTTCTTCATAATGGTGATCAATATAGCCTAGGTTTTCCAATTCTTGGCTTTTAATTTGTATGTTACTCGGATGGTAAGCACCCATCACTTCCAACCCTAAGGTTGTGAGTTCGAGTCACCAAGGGATCAAAAAGGGTCGGAGCTTCTAGGGAGGGGTTATAAAAAAAAAGATATCACAAAGAGAAAGGAAATGTGAAACCTCACATTTAACTCTCCCACATGAATCTTTTCTTTTCCTATGATGATCTTCACGTCTTTAAATTTAATAACACTCCCTTAATTTCCATTATATGGATATTGTTAAATTGTTACAAGAAAGAGCAAAAGAAGAAAGAGGTATTGAAATCACTTAGTTATCCCTTTATATACTATTAAAGTTCTTTTACTAAAAATATATAACTATTAACGGTTAGAAATTGAAGATAGGAATCGACTTGGCTTATTAAAAAACTAGAGGGTGACTGCCAGGACATGCTTGAGGGGAAGCAAATGACTGTTTTAGCAGTTACTTTAACGGAGTTAGATGGAAGTTGACTGAGGGAAGAATTTTTTAAAGAAAAGGCTAAGTGAGGCCAAAACTTGGTAAATACGTTTTAAAGTAAAAGTCTTTGAAAATTGTATTTAATAATAGTAACTATATCACCATACATGTGATTCACCATGTGGTGTTCAACAATAAAATGCAACTTCGACTGTGTGGATCGACAGATGTAGCATGCCTACATGTCGAAGAGTCATCCCATTAGACGTTCTATATTTATCGTAAAGGTGCTTTGACCATATCAGTTTATCAGCAACAAGAAACATTTAGAATGCAATCAATCAAACAAGCCCAAGCAATTCTGTGGCATATACTTTTTCTATTTATTTCAGATAAGTTAGTTTCTATGATATGTGCTTAATGGAGCACGTACTTTAGGTACTAATATTTAGGCTTCACGCAAAGCAATCTAGGAAAAGATCATTCAGCAGTAAGTTCCATAGATGGATCTCCACAAGTACCTAAAATAACTTTCTTGGTTCAAGCATTTGTCATTGTGGTCTGAAGTTCAGATTCACTTTGAAACAAACTATCAACAGTGTCTCGCTTATACTTACTAGTCCCTCTCACCGAAACCTAATAGAATATGTTGCATAACAGTCATGTGAACCTTTCACTGCTACAACTGGATATACATCAGAGCCTGTAGTTAGAACCAAACACAAGCCATGGAGTCAGCAACTGTATGTCATACAAGGCAACTGACCTGGGTGATAGGGTGTGGAAGCTCAAAACAAGAATTTAAGAACACGAAATAAAGACAGAGAAATTCAAGAACGAGTTCAGGAATTTCAAGAAAAGATCCTAAGAACCCCTAATTTGAACCTAGTAACAACTATTAGTTGGTGAAAATAATTACTTTTACTAGAGAAACAAAAGAACTTAGTTCAGTGATCTTGACTGAGAAACTAGAGACAATAATTAGTTTAAGCTAGTTACCTTCTACAGATGACAAAGTTATCAATTAAAGGAAATATCTTACCTCCTAAACGAATGTTCTTGTAAGGTAACAAGACAAATCCAAGAACCTCCCAAATTCATTAATAATTGTCTTGACTGAAAAAACAGAAGAAAAAAACAAAGACACTCCTATTTATAGCCTAAAGGGGCAGTCCAGCCTAGGTAGAAAACAAGAAAATAAAGATCGAAGAAATGTTGGAAAACAAATCCAACATCCTTACGGAAAAGAAAATAAATCCCAACTACCTAGGAAAATATGTTCCTTGACAAACTAGGGAAGTTTGACACCCACATCCCCTCTAAAGTCAAGGAAAGCTCCTTGATTTGTGGCTGATTTTTAGGAACCTCACATGCTAGCTTGGAGGAATGGAGACATACCTGTAGAAGAATGGATTTTCATATTATAAGCAAATTCAACCATAAGCAAGTAATCTTCCCAAGAAGTTAATTTACCTTTCAAAACAGTCCTTAACATGTTTCCTAAGGTTCTATTAACTACCTCATTTTGTGCATGATACAAAGTAGAAAATAACTGTTTTTTCAAAAAAGTATTTGAAAATAACTTAGTGCCCAATTACCGCCAAAATACGCGTCAAAAGTGGCTCAACAACTTACCATCCCTATCACTAACAATAGTTCTAGGTGTACCATGCAATTCAACTTCTTTTACAAATAATTTAGCAACATCGGAAGCATAAATAGTTTTTAAGCATAAAGGGAACAACACACTTCAGAACCTATCTACGTCAAAAAAAATATTATCTTTACCCCACCTTGTTCTTGGCAAACCTAATAAAAGTCCAAAGAAATATCAATCTGAGAGGTAGGAACAAAAAGTGGTATGTAAAGCCAACGTGGTAACACTTGAGATTTAGCTTGCTTACATTCTAAACAACGTACATACACTTTTTCAAGCATCTTCTCTCCTGCCAGGCCAAAAGAAATTTTCAACATTTATAATGTCTTTGGCACTCCAAAGCTAAGTTGCGTGGACTATTCACTTTCGATGCAGCACCCGCGCCGGATTCTCCAAAAATACACTACTTTTGGAGAATTCGACACGCACCCGTTGACATTTTTTAAGAGACTGAGCAACATAGCTCTAAAGTAACCCATAAGTCCTCCCCAATGTGCTTCCTTTTTAAACATTTCGTGTAATGAGCAAGTGGTTGCACAATTCATTTTCTTTAAATAGAAATTCATCCTGTAAATTATAAATTTAAAACTTCTCAAAAGGACCTTTTAAACATACTAAAAACGCAACACCAGAAAATATCAACATAAATCCTCTAATTTTTTCAAAACCCATCAAGTTAAAGAGAAATATACACCTGCTCCTTTAATTCCATCCCAAGTTTGTCAAGATCAAAAAGATGGAAGGAAACCATGAGAAACAAACGGGAGAGATAAAAGGTGAGCTTGATGAAAGAAAACAGAAAAGAAAGAGGGCCAAGAAAAATTAAAAATGGCCAAGGGAGCGGCAGAAACAAGAGAAGAGAAACAAGAAGGGTTGGGCAAAAATATAGAAAGTATTGGTAAAAGGAAAGAGGCTAAGGAAACCCAAAAGAAAGAGTGTATATATAAAAACCAAAAGAGTGTTGTCCAAATACTCCTTACATGTAGAGAAGTTTTGTTTAATTCAAATGAACTTAACTTCTTTGCCTACTTCTATTTCCAACCTTTTGTACGATTTTGAAAATATATTTCCTAAAGATAATCCTAATGATTTACCACATTTAAGAGGAATAGAACATCAAATTGATTTCGTGACAATATCTCAAATTCCAAATAGGCCTACCCATAGGAGCAATCCTGAAGAAACAAAGGAAATACAAAGACAAGTTGAGGAGCTTTTTGAAAAAAGATTGGAAAAGAAAAAGAACGTGAGTACATATTATGTATTAGTCCAATTGATGCAAAGGACGGAACTTGGAGAATGTGTGTGGACTGTGGCGCCATCAATAAAATAATGGTAAAGTATCGTCATCTTATTCCTCGTCTTTATAATATGTTAGATCAATCATCAATGGCATGGTTCTAAAATCTTCTCAAAAATTAATTTGAAGAGTAGTTACCATCAAATTACAATGAACCCTCGTGATGAATGGGAAACTGCTTTTAAAGCCAAGTATGGTTTACATGATGGTTACCGGTTAGTGATGCATTTTGGCTTATCTAATGCATCTAGTTTCATGAGAGTAATGAACCATATCTTTAAGAGATTCAAAACCAAAGATTACTAGCAAATGATGAGGCTTACTTAAGGGTCGAGGAAAATGCAAAAAAGGAGGAAGTGGTCAGGAGACAAAGATCAAAGGCATTTGGCTTAAAGAAGGGGATGAAAACACCAAATTCTTTCATAGAACTACAAACTGTCATAGAAGGTTTAATAACATTGATAGGTTGGTTATTAATGGGACTACCTTAGATGAACCCCCAGAGATCAAAGGAGAGATAATCAACTTTACCAGAATCTTTACTCAGAAACAAAGGCATGGAGACCACTCTATAATACCCGCGCAGAGCCTATGATCAATGAGGATGATAATAATATGCTTCAGAGTTAATTTGGGGAACAGGAAACTAAACACTGCGTAATGGCATGTGCTGGGGACAAGGCCCTTACCCTGATGGCTTCTCTATGGCATTCTTTATTCACTGTTGGGAGGTGGTGAGTAGTGAAGTGGTGGTTGTTGTTCGGAATTTCCATGACCAAGGTTACTTTGAAAAAGTTCTAATGCTACTTTTTGCATTGATACCAAAAAACGTTGGGGGCTAAAGAGTTGAAGGATTTTAGACCTATCAGCTTGATAGGAGAAGCATTTATAAAATTATCTCGAAAATCTTGAGCGAAAGACTCAAGAAGGTAGTGTCAAAGTTGGTGGACGGCCAACATATGGCATTTTATCAATGGGTGCCATTTTTAATAGCTAATGAATGTATGGATGTTAGAAAAATTACCAAGGCCCCTGGCATCTTATTTAAGTTATGTTAGATGAAAAGTCCTATGATATCTTTAATGGGGAATTCTTATGGAGGACATTGGAGAAGAAGGGCTTTGGTAATAGACGGAATAGTTGGATAAAGTTCTTCTATAAGACAGTAAAATTCTCAATCTTGATCATTGGTTCACCATCTGGTTCTTTCTCCTCTAAGAGAGGCCTGAGACAAGGGAATCCTCTCTCCCCCTTTCTCCCCTTTTCTCTTTAATTAATATGGCAACGGAGGATCTGAATGAAATGTTGAGAACTTAGGTTAATAATTGGATCAGGGGTTTCAATGTTAAGCCGGGAGACAGTCTTGGTCTATCTATTGTAAGTTTTGGTACCAAAATTATACGATCTTATTCATCGGTAGAGGTACAAATATATAGTAGAGAAAAGTAAACAAACTAGCAATCAGATCCCTTGATTCTAGGAGATTTGAGAATCAAGGGATGATCTAATTTCCTAAACTATATAATAGCATATCAGATTTGATTTTATTAGATCAATTTAGATCCTACAAAATCATAGTTAGATATTCACAAATCAACACTCCCCCTCAAGTTGGCATGTAAATATCTGTCATGCCTAACTTGCTTACAAGAATTTTAAATTTTGGTTTAAACAAGCCTTTTTGTGAAAATATCCGCAATTTGTTGATTTTTGGGACGAAAGGCATGCATACACTTCCTTCTTCAATCTTCTCTTTTATGAAGTGCCTATCCACTTCAACATGCTTTGTTCTATCATGTTGAACTGGATTGTGAGCAATACTTATGGCGGCTTTGTTGTCACCGTACAACTTCATTGGTAGAGCAAACGGTTTTTTGAGCTCTTCCATCATCCTCTTGAGCCAAATCATTTCACAGATCCCATGGGCCATAGATCGAAATTCAGCTTCAGCACTGCTACGGGCTACAACATTCTGCTTCTTACACCTCCAACTCACGAGATTTCCCCAGATAAATGTACAATATCCAGTTGTAGACCTCCTGTCGGTAGTAGAACTTGCCTAATCTGCATCTGTAAAGCTTTCAATGCCCCTATGTTGACTCTTTTTAAAAAAAAAATCCTTACCCTGGTGAATTTTTCAGATATCTTAGAATCCTGTAGACCGCTTCTTGGTGCTCTTCCTTCGGAGAGTGCATAAATTGACTGACTAAGCTTACAGCAAAGGCTATATCAGGTCGAGTGTGTGACAAGTAGATCAACTTCCTCACTAGTCTCTGATATTGACTTTGGTCAATTGAATTTCCTTCTTTGTTTCCGAATTTTATATTCAGATCAATAGGTGTTCCAGCTGGACGACAACCACTCATCCCTGTCTCTTTTAGAAGATTTAGTGCATACTTCCTTTGTGACACCACAATTGGCCCAAATCTTTGATTTCAAACTCCGAGGCCAACTGTTTTTTAAATTCTCCATTTCGAACAAGCCATCTCCTGTAAGTATGATATCATCAACATACACTATTAGGATAGTTGTCTTTCCCTCAAGAGAATGTCGAATGAACATGGTATGATTTGCTTGCCCTTGAGTGTACCCTTGTTTTTTTACAAACTGAGTAAACCTCTCAAACAAACCAAGCTCGTGGAGATTGTTTGAGCCCGTAGAGAGATTTATTTAGCTTGCACACTCTAGTTCCATACCTTTCTTCAAAGCCTTGAGGAGGATCCATGTACACTTCTTCTTCAAGTTTTTCGTTCAAGAATGCATTCTTCACGTCTAGTTGTTGAAGGGGTCAATCAAGGTTGGCAACAATGGTCAGAAGAACCCTGATTGAATTCAACTTGGCAACTAGAGCGAATGTCTCAAGATAGTCGATCTTGTAGGTCTGAGTGAACCCTTTTGCTACCAAACGTGCCTTATACCTCTCTAGGGACCCATCTGATTTAATTTGATGGTGAATACCCACTTGCAGCCCGCTGTTTTCTTTCCACGTGGTAGTTCCACCATTTTCCAGGTTTCATTTCTCTCGAGAGCATGCATCTCCTCTAGAACTGCCTCCTTCCACTCGGGAACGTTCCAAGCATCGTGCATATTTCTCGGTATCTCCATTCCAGATAATTGAGAAAGAAAAGATACATAGAAAGGGGATAAGTTTCTATATGACACAAAATTTGACATGGGATGGTTGGTGACTTTTCTTACACCTTTACGTTTGGCAATTGGAAGATCAAGGTCTAAAGGAACAAGGGGTAAATGAGAATAAGGTTCTGGAGAATTACCTTGTATATCAGTGCGATCTTGCGGGGCAGAACATTTGGTTCTGATTAGAGTCCTCAATCTCTTTTTCTTGATTCCGGTTTCTTTTCATGTAAACCTGTAAGTCGTTTGTTTGTTCCTAGTCCTTGTCATTAGTTGTATCATGAAAAAACTCTATTGTCTCAGTTTCCTTATTTTCACTATTTAAGTTGGGATCTGTTTACCTTATCTAGGTTGTTATTACCAAAAGTACTATTTCCCGTATCTATCATAAAACCTGGATCCTTTTGTTTCTCAATTCGTTTGTTTGTTCCTAGTCCTTGTCATTAGTTGTATCATGAAAAGGCTCTATTGTCTCAGTTTCCTTATTTTCACTATTTAAGTTGGGATCTGTTACCTTATCTAGGTTGTTATTACCAAAAGTACTATTTCCCGTATCTATCATAAAACCTGGATCCTTTTGTTTCTCACATGTGAGGTCATTATCCCTCGAATCTTCACTATGTTTCTCCCCCCTGAAGATGAGTTCCAAAAAACAATTGAGATTCAAAAAAGGTGACATCCATTGTGACAATAACCTTCCTAGTATTTGGGGCATAACACTCGTATCCCTTTTGACAAGGGGCATAGCCAACAAAAACACATTTTTTAGCACGTGGATCAAGTTTACTCCTATTATGATCATGAACATGAACAAATACACTTCAACTGAAGACTCAAAGATAGATCCGTGGTCAATCTAGAAGTAGGGAAGTATGTCTTGAACATACTAAAAGGGGTTTTAAAACCTAGAACATGGGAAGGCATACTACTAATAAGATAGGTGGATGTCAAAAGAGCTTCTCTCCATTTTCTCTCAGCTACTCCATTTTGTTGGGTATCAGGACATGAACTTTGGTGCACTATTCCCTTGGAAGTGAAAAAATTGCCTAGCTAGTCATTAAAAACTCTCTCCCATTATCACTCCGAATATTTGAATCTTCTCATGAAATTGTGTCTCACCCATAACATAAAAAGCCTCAAATATATGTTTTACTTCCCCTTGGTCTTTCAATAGGTACACCTAAGTTAGTCTAGTGTGATCATCTATGAAACTAACAAACCACCTTTTTCCATTTACAGTTGCTACCCTAGAAGGTCCCCAAACATCAATATGGATTAAACTTAAAGGGTTTTGTGGTCTAGTATTTTTGCGAAGAAAAAGATGAACGTCAGTGTTTAGCCATTTCACAAAATTCACACTTGAAAGAGGATGTACTTTTATTCATAAACAACTGAGGTAACAAGAGTTTTAAATAATGAAAACTAGGATGACCAAGTCTATAGTGCCATAACATGACTTTATTATCAACTCGAACAGAGTTCAAACAAGCTGAACTAAAATTTACTTAATTGTAACCATCTTCAAGAAAATAGAGACCTTCAGACTCTCTAACATAGCCAATCATCCTCCCCGAGAACTTGTTCTGGAATACACATGAAATAGAGTCGAAGATAGCATGACAATTAAGGTTTTGAGTCAATTTGCTGAGGGACAAAAGATTATGAGACAATTTTGGAACATGAAGGACATCAAAAAGAGGCAAAAGAGGTGTGTTTGACTGTCCCTTTTCCAGCAATTGCTGAGAAGGAACCATCAGCAACTTCGACTTTTTTATTTCCTGCCAAAGGAGTGTAAGTCGAGAAAAAATGGGAATTCCATGTCATGTGATCACTGGCCCCTGAATCTATGATCCAAGAACTTATACCACTTGAATCTGTACTCACAAAAAGAGATGGTACATTACCTGTTTGGGTAAAAGAACAAGTGGGAGTAGAAGAATCAGGTTTACTGGTTTCGAGTTGAGATTGGAGAAGTTTGTGCAGTAGCTCTAATTGTTCCTTGGTGATTGGAGAAGATTGAAGCCTGGTTCTTTGCTGATACACTGAAAGGCCTGGCTGCCATGGTTTTCTACCCTTCTTTTATTCCAGCGAGGCGATTTCCCATGGATATTCCAGCAAGTCTCACGAGTGAGCCAATATTTTTTGCAAAAATCACACCATGACTTCATTGTTGTCTCAGCCGGAACTTTGTTAACTGATCTCGGCTTCTATTGATGCCACAGTAAATGTTGTTTTAGTCATAAGCAACACAAGAATAAAGTTGCTCTGATACCATGTAAGTTTTGGTACCAAAATTGTACGATCTTATTCATCTGTAGAGGTACAAATATATAGTAGAGAAAAGTCAAACTAGCAATCAGATCCCTTGATTCCGATCTAATTTCCTAAACCATATTAATAGCATATCAGATTTGATTTTATCAGATCAATTTAGATCCTACAAAATCATACCTGATCATAGTTAGATATTGACAAATCAACATCTGTTTTGCACCTTCATTATGCAAATGATACTTTGGCGTTTTGTGATGCATATAGTGACCAAATGAAATTTTTGAGAGTTATATTTATTCTATTTGAAGTTATTTCTGAACTTCATGTCAACTTGGGGAAAAGTTTTGTATACCCCGTTAATGAGGTTCAAGGAATTAACAGTTTGGCCAAAATTTTGGGAGGGGGAATAGGAGAACTGCCTACTAATTACCTTGGCATGCCCCTGGGTGCTAAAAGTCACAAAATATTTGCTATCCTAGTGATTGTAAATATTGTAGAATCTTGTCAATTGGAAGAGTCAATATTTCTCTTTGGGAGGTAGACGGACTTCAATCAGCAATGCCAACTCACATGATGTCCTTATTCCCCATGCCAGTGAGTACTGGCATGTTATCAAGAAACTGGATGCAATCAGAAGGAATTTTCACAGACATTGTGAGAAGAAGAAGATTCACTTAGTAAAGTGGGAATCTATTATAACTTGCAAAAAGGAAGGTGGAATGGGAATAAGAAATCTGAAATCGCAAAACTATAGCATCCTATTAAAATGGTTATGGAGATTTTCAACGGTTGAACAATCTCTCTGGAAAGAAACTATTATGACAAGATAAGGGATGGATGGTTATTGGACCACCAAGGCACCCATGATTCCATATGGTGTTCCATTAGGAGTCTGTGGCCCAAAATTGTCAAAAATTCCAAGATCAAAGTAGGCAACAGAAGGAAGACCTTGTTCTTGGATGATATCTGGATTGGGCAACACTCTTTGAAGAGTCTATTTCCTGACCTTCACATTTTGAGCCAGCAGAAGAATGCCACAGTTATGGAGGTAAGGGACAACATGGGTGGAATTTCAATTTCAGAAGACCTCTTAATGATTGGAAAGTGGATAGGTTTACAGAATTCTACAAGACTCTGGAACAGGTCCAAGATCTCACCCACAAATGAAGATAGCTTAATTAGATGAAAGACAAGCTGGGAAGATTCTCTGTTAAGTTTGCTTAAAGTGTTTACAGAGCACTTGTTAACAAGGTGGGTGTTGGCCTTGGAAGAGGATATTGAAAGTCAAAATCCCACACAAGGTAGCATGTTTCACATTGTTATCGGCAAGACAAGTTGTAGCATGTTTCACATTGTTATCGGCAAGACAACTTGTCTTAACTCAAGATAAGCTTATGGAAAGGGGTCTTCAGTTATGTTCCAAATGTTCTCTATGTGGTGTGGAAACATAGACAATAAACCATCTCTTTTTACACTGTAAAGTGACAGATCAATTATGGCAGATCTTAATCGACTAGAGGGGAATCAGGTGGACTATGCCAAGGAGTACACAAGAAGTTTTAGCTTGCTGGAGCAAAGATGGTAATCTATCAGGACACAAGGAGATATAGAAAAGATTGTCCCAGCTTGCATATGGTGGACAATCCGGAAGGAGAGAAACCAGAGATGCTTTGAGGACGAGCAATCCTTTCCTGAAGATAAAGATAAATTGTTTAATACTTATTTACTTTTGGTGCATCCATGAATACTCACAAGAAGCATAGAATATTCCTACTGTTTTAGTAGGGACTGCAATGGGCCGGGGCGGGTTTGATGTTATGCGGGGGCATGGCAGGGCGGGACGGGTTAAAATAATTTCTTTAAAAATGTTCATCACAATTCTAGCACAAAAAAAAAGCTCTCAGGCACTTTTTTCGAGGTTGTCAATTTTAGTCCTTTTTGAACTTTTTCACTTTCCAGGGGAGAAATTTTTTGGCTGCTCTGGATAGAGTCTCAATAGATATGGGGGAAGATAGGATTTTTTATAACGCAAGGTTTAAATCCTATGACATTACAAGGAGATATTCAGGTTCAGAAGTATGGTTCGACTGGATTGAACGCAACAGATATTTAATGAGACAAGCTACTATTAGCATTAATGTCATGAAGTGGTTGGTGTTCGTCTTCAATGCAGCTACAGAAGAAAAGAGAGAGACAGTAAAAAGATGGAACATGAAGGACCACTTCTCAGAGTTCTTTTGCACTCTTAAATATAATGAAAGTGGTAGGTACATAAGCTTCATAGCCATTCAAGGGGGAAGTAAAACTATCATTATTAAACCAGAGGGCCTGCTTAAAGATGGATGGGGAAACATTGCCCAAAAATTTAATATCTTTAGGCGAAATAGTCTGGGAGACCTATGTACTTGTCTCCGTTTGTTACTTGGACCCTCCTATTCACCCCTTTGTCAACTGACCCCTTAAACTCAATAACACACAATATTTTAAACCACTCTGACTATTGACCAAGCTTACATGGCATTAATGTTGCTGAGTTGGAAAAACTCGTGTTTGCACGCGTTTAAAAGAGAGTAAAAGTAATGTTTTACATTTTAAAAACAGTAGAATTAAAAAAAAATCAATAATAAATTTTAAAAAAAAGAAAAAGAAGAAATCTTTCTTCTTCTTCATATCATCCGTCCCCTACCCCCACCCCCACCACCCAACTTTCTTCTTCTTCATCTCCAACCCACTCTCCTCTTTCTTCTTCAAATTCATCCACCACACCCACTCTCCTCCTCTTCTTCTTCTTCTTCTTCTTAGCGCGCACACAACACCCAGCCCCCCTTCGTTCTGCCCCCTCCCCCCTCCCATCCCCCGCCCCCCCAAAAAAAAATCAATCCCCTGGTGCTTTTTAACTTTCTTCTAAAACTTTAGTTTTTTAGATTCCAAAAATTGAGATCATTGTTTGCGTTAGCTGGGTCAAAGGAAAAGTGTGTGTATTGGGTAACGTGAAGGTTAATGGTGGGTATTGAAAAATTTAAAAGCTTCATTGATAAGCTTGAGAAAACTTGAAGAATGACAAATGGGTCTTCTGAATTTGTGAAATTAATTCAAAATTGTGATTGGGGTTCATTGGGTTTGTATTTGTGAACATATAGTTGAAATTTCAAGCCAATTGAGAAAGAATTTTACCTATTTAGCATGAATTTGGTGCTTAATTTATGAAAAATGTGGAGAAATGGATATTGAAAAGCAAAAGAGGTCTATTATTTTATTTTATTTTTAACATTTAATTTCTTACGTGTCAAATAAAAATGACGTGGAATTCCACGTGTAATCGTGTGTATTACATACACACTGACGGGATGAGAAAAGGGTTTAAAATGTTATGTTTTATCGAGTTTAAGGGTTTGGTTGGCAAAGGGGTGAGTAGGAGGGTTTAGGTGACAAACGGAGACAAGTCCAAGGGTTTGCTAGACTATTTCGCCATATCTTTATCAATGATACAAACAGAGTGAAGAACCATGTTCCTGGCAGAAATAAACTAACAGAAACCTCGTACAAGGAGGCTTTCAACAACAGCAGATGGATGACGGAGGAGACAAAAACAGCACAGATAACAGCAAGGAACAACAAAATATTTGTAGTTGGGGGTTCAGCAAGGACAGAATCAGATCTCTTGAGCCGATGCCTAGTAGGGAAATTTCAGCTTTCGCCAAAAGAGACGCCAACTCTGAATGATGCAAGGAAATGGACATGTAACTCTTGGAACTCAGTTTTTGGGTTAATGTCTTCAGCATGAATTGACTCTCAGTATCTCTTTGAACTTCCCACGAAGAAAGCAGCAGAACATGTTATGACGGGAGAATGGACTTGGCAGAAGCAAAAGCTGAATCTCTAATGGTGGAATCCTACCGTCGGATGTTGGCCAGAGGAGATCAACAGGGACTGGGTCTGGGTCAGATTGCTGGGTATTCCATTGAATCTCTGGTCACAGAAGATATTTGAAGAGACAGGTAATCGTTGTGGTGGATTCATTGAAACAGAGGAGGAGACAACTCTGAGAAATCACCTTCACTGGGCTCGAATAAAAGTGAAGGGTGATGGAAAGGAGATCCCTAAAAAGGTTGAAGTGGAAACTGAAGGTCTCATCTATATAATTCCGGTGTGGGTGGAAGCTCCGATCACTGTGAAATCAGAAGGAAGAAGAAGGGAGGAGCCTTTGAATTATCCACGGGATAATAGTACAGTGCCAGCTTTCTTTGATAGAGACATGAGGACTGAAACCTCGGGGAAAGTGACAGGGCATGTGGGCACATCAGTCGATGAGGGAAAGCTTAGGTCAAAGGCATGTGGGGTCCCAACTAACAAGGAGGGGCCTTTTAAAGGTATTCCTGTACCTTTTACTCAGCTACAAAACTTGGGCCCAATATTAAGCCCAACAAAAATAGACCCAATTACTCAGAGATTTCCCAATTACTCAGAGAATGAAGCCCAAACTAAAGACCTAATCACAATTGAAATCCAAGCAAACACCATTAGAGAAAGAAAATCAACATCGCACATTCAGTCATCTGCGATAACTCAAGTCGCGAAGAACACAGTGATGTACGAGGATGACGAACAACACGCAGAGACACAGGAAGACCAGTTCAACATTTATGTGACTGATACGGTGCCGGGGAAAAACCAACTGAAATAGTACAATTAAAGGAAAACTTACCACTGGAAGAAGTTGGGCAAGTAGACAAAGAGGAATCTGAGGCCTTGCAACTGAAGGAACAAGATGAGGCAGCAAATTGCATCACAGAAGTTATAATTCCTTTGAAAATCCAATTACTAGTGGAGGAGGCCATTCAAGACACAAACACTTCAGAATGGATTCAACAACACATCATCAAATTAAGCACAGAATTGGGTGTAGATCTTAAAGGATGTGATGAGAAGGCCAAAGAATTATTTATAAAGATAGACAACAATCATATGAACAAGGGGGAGCAAACCATTGTAAAAAACAAGGGGGTGAATGAATTGAAAGGGTTAGAGCTTGATGCCAAATTCTAGAGTTATGGCTCAAGAAGTAGGAGGAGATACCTGGCAATACAAGATAAATGAAGTTGAAAATAGTGCCTTGGAATATTAAGGGGTTGAATTGTGGCAGAATAGTGTGTTTCCGGGAAACAAAGCTAATGAGGAATATTACAGAGATAGTAAAGGAAGTATGGGGGAACAATTGGGTTAACCATGTCCAATTGGAAGCTAGTGGGTCTAAGGGCGACGTTATAATGTGGGACAAAAGGGAATGGGAGATTCCTTATAAAGTGAACTGTTTTACTTTGCTTTTGGTTAACGGAGCAGTGCTGATACATGGGAATTTGAATAAGAGAGGCTTTCATATGCGTTCTAAATGGTTTTTAGGTGGGGAACATGATGTGAAAGTCAACCATCTTTTTTACATTGTATGTGGACAGACCAGTTGTCGAAGTTTAACATCTATCTAAGGAGGATTAAATGGGTGAGGCCAGGGGAACATAAAAGGACTACTAAACTGTTGGAGCAAGGATGGCAATGCAGCCAAAAAGGAAGGAAGATGGAAGATGGAAGATTGTCCCTACATGCATTTCAAGGATAGTGCGGAAAGAAAGGTATAGGAGATGTCTTGAAGACAAGAAGAGCAACTTGCAGGAGTTTAAAATGGATTGTTCAGCTCTTTTTTATTCTTGGTGTAAACAGAAATAAATAGCTCAAACAGAAGATATTTTTGATGTTTTAGACTATTCATAGGACAACAAATAGATGTTCAAGCTGTAAGTTGTAATACTTTTGAAGGGGGACTACATATTTTGATGTAGTATACCTATGGAGATATAGATTAACTGTTACCATTCTCAAAAAAAAAAAACTTCAAAAACCAATGCGGAGCGGGGCGGGTTTGTTGTCTTTTTTTATTTATTTTTACTATTTTCATGTCATATTTCCTCATTATTATAATGAAATGCCTCCCCTTTAAAAGTTACCAAGTACTGTTGTGTTTTTTCTATTTAAGCTCTAATTTTTCTACCTTTTTTTCTTAGATTTTTCCCTTATTGGACTAATAGCTGTTGATATGAAATATTTTTGAAAACCCAATTCGTGAATTTTTGTGTTTGATCACTTTCTATAGGTACATCATACATGTCAATAAATCTATATTGAGCTTGGCATCATGCAGTTGATGTTTCTAAAGCCTATCTAGCTAATTAATTAGTTTGTGTTAGAAATTCTTTTTCTGAATATCTCATGATTCAGTTCAATTTCTTAAAATTGTGTCATCAATAAGTAGTTCGAATGATTACTTGATCAGTGTAGTTTTTATAACAAATAATGATGTCAATTAATTAAAGTAGCTCGAATGAAAAAAAAAATATAAAAATAAACAATTAAATTATGCGGGGTGGGTTTATGCGGGGCAGGGTGGGGCGGGTTTAAAAAAACATAGTCTCCTATGCGGGGCGGGGCGGGGCAGGTTGAACTCTTTGCGGGTTTACATGGGTTTGCCCGCAACCGTCCCGCCCCGTTTGTCATCCCTATGGTTTAGACTTCTTATGAGTTTATAGGTGGTAGGTTTTGCTCATTTTGACTACTACTTGTAATTATTACTGGACTTCTTTCTTGGAGTGGTTCTTTGTTTATAATACATATGTTACCTGCTCAAAAAAAAATCAAAGATAGCCTAGGAAAGATGTTGCTCGAAACAGTTCCAACATAAATTGGTCGAAAAGGGAGATAACAATATCAAGTTCTTCTCTTGCACACCTAGTATTCATTACAAGACATAGCTTCCTTGAAAATATACAAATTTAAGTAAACGAACAAGTGTTCATGAGGATAATCAAGTTAGGGAAAAGATTCTATATAAGGAAAAGGAAGTGTTGAGGCTAGGAATAGAGGTGTTGAATTGCAGAGTATTAGCCATGAAGAAAAGATCTTGAAAAAACTTTTGGGTTTTAATAACGACATCTAACATACTGTAGAGATTGCTTGGGTGATAAAGCACTTCGACCAAATAGTCTCGGTTATACATTTTCCAAACTTGATTGGGACATGGTAAACAATGATGCAATGAAGTGCAAGGACCACTTCCACAAATGTGGATCCTTAATACCTCCTTCATGGCCACATATCTTCTCGGCTATGGAATGGGAATATTTTTTAACATGAATCCTATTTTCATTCCTCCTAAAAATTCCATTTTTTCTAAACAATATCTTCTTCATTTGATCCCATAGAATTTTGTTAGATAGGAACATATTTGATAAATATTGTTAACTCTCATAAAGCGAGTTTTTTTTATAATGGTAACATTTTATATATCAACAGGTGTACCATACCAAAACTGCATAGTACCCCAAAGCTTGACAGTTACAAAATAGAAGCTTGTCATCCTATGATATTTCTTACATATTGTCAAAAACATAAAAAATATCTTATGTTTGTACTAAACATTCCTGTTTACACCAACAATAATAAAGAGCTAGGCAATTCATCTTCAGCTTCTGAATGTTGCACTGCTTGCCCTTAAAACACCTCTGATTTCTCTTTTTCCATATAGTCTGCTAAATACATGTTGGGACAATCCTCCATCTCTCCTTCTGATTGGACAAATACCCCTCTCCCCCCAAATGTCAAGAAACCCCTTGGTGTTTCCTGCATTATCCACCTTATTCCCCTAAGGTTAATGAAAATTCTCCAGATTTGTCGTGTCCATTTGCAGTGTCAAAAGTGATGGCTGGTTGTCTCTTCTTGTTCCCCACACAAATAACATCTAGAACATAAGTCAAATCCCCTGCTTTTCAAATTTTCCTGTGTCAATACCGCTTCATTAGCCACCAGCCAAGAGAAACAAGCTATTTTCAGTGGAATTTTCACTTATCTTCACTTTCCAGATCATTTTCCATGGCCAGCATCCCACTTGGTTATTTACTTTGCTCAGAATCTTGTAAGCCTCTGCCACCTTAAAAGTTCCTTCGGAGTTTCCTTGCCATACTAAAATATTTGCATTTTCAATGGTCCCCTTAAACAGATTTAGAATTTGATAGAACTCAGTTATTCTCTCCACTTCCCAGTCATTTAGAGATCTTCTAAAAGTTGGGTTCCGCCCTTGTTCAGACCAAGCTTCTGTTACTGATGCTTGTTGGCATAGTGTGTATATGTACGGGAAGTTTCAAGTATCTTGGGTCTATTATCCAAGAAAATGGGGAGATAAGCGATGATGTCACACATCATACAGGTGCAGGTGGATGAAATGGAGGCTCGCATCCAGAGTCCTATGTGATAAGAATGTACCACCAAAACTTAAAGGCAAGTTCTACAGAGCGGTGGTTAGACCGGCCATGTTGTATGGAGCGAATTGTTGACCAGTCAAGAACTCCCACATTCAGAAGATGAAAGTTGTGGAGATAAGGATGTTCAGATGGATGTGTGGGCATACTAGGAGAGATAAGATTAGGAATGAAGATATTCGGAACAAGGTAGGAGTGACCTCGATAGAGGAAAAGATGTGAAAAACGAGGCTGAGATGATTCAGGCATGTGCAGAGGAGATGCATGGATGCCCCAGTGCGGAGGTGTGAGGGGTTGGCTATGGATGGTTTCAAGAGGGGTAGAGGTAGGCCAAAGAAGTATTGAGGAGAGGTGATTAGACAGGACATGGCGCAGCTTCAGCTTACCGAGAACATAACCTTAGATAGGAAGTTATGGAGGGCACAAATTAGGGTAGGAAGTTAGTTGGATAGTTGAGCCTAGTCTCGCTTATTGTTCTTTACTATTAGCCGTACTATGAGTTGTATTTCTCTTATAGTTTCTTGTCCATTGAGTTGGCTATTAGTTGTGGTTTTTACACTTGGATTATCATTGTATTCTGTTATGACTACTGTTTAGGATGATTTGTCAGGTTGTCTATAGTATTTGCCATGATTGTTTTCATTCCCGTTATTTCTTTCTCTATACTGCTTTGGACTGTTTTTTGCTTGAGCCGAGGGTCTATCGAAAACAATCTCTCTACCTCCAAGGTAGTGGTACGGTCTGCGTACACTCTACCCTCCCCAGACCCTACTTTGTGGGGTTACACTGGGTGTGTTGTTGTTGTTATTAACTACATTCAATTAGCTATAATTTAACAACACTAAATAGGAGGTTGGTCAATGCCAAGGTCCACATTAGAATTCCTAAACAGTTGGAAGGGAATTGGGAAGAGAGGTTCAACAGAAGACTGGTGGTTGAGCATTCCAGCAAGTGTCTGGTGGACATTATGGAAAGAAAGGAACGCCAGATGTTTTGAAGGCAAGAGCAACAATATCTAGATGATTAAAAGCCATTGTCTTAGTCTACTTTATTTTTGGTGTAAACAGGAAATGTGGGGAGGGGGGAAGGGGGGAGGATGGGGGATACCATAGCTTTAGTGGATTTCATAGGTAACTTGTAAAGTTTTCTCCTGTTTTTTGGCAGTCCACTAGGAGGAAATCCCATTTAGAATGTGGGTTGTAAAATCTACCATCATCTCTTGGATTATGAGCTTGTTGTGAATACAAAGTTACCCTTATCTCAAAAAAAACATTAAATAGGAGGTTAATGTTTAGTGATGAAAGGCAAAAGCCAGGTGCCACGTTTATCTTTCTTCTAATTAAACATTTTATTAATATTATTATAAAATGTAAATTTACATCTTTGTACAATAATTTATTTGAAGTAGTATTAGATCAAAGGGTATTACAGTCACTTTAACTTTATAAGGTTATTTTGGTATTTTAACTTTTCACTTTGGGGCTTCCTACTTATATAATAGTATAGTATGATTCCACGAGATGACGTAGAAGTGAAGCTGGATACACAGGTCATCCAAAAGAAAGGGAGTTTCAAGTATCTTGGGTCTATTATCCAAGGAAGTGGAGAGATTGATGAGGATGTCACCCATCGTATTGGTGTTGGTGGATGAAATGGAGGCTCGCATCTGGAGTCTTGTGCGATAAGAAGGTGCCTACTAAACTTAAAGGCAAATTCTACAAAGTGGTGGTCCGACCAGCTTTGTTGTATGGAGTTGAGTGTTGGCCAGTAAAGAACGCCCATATTCAAAAGATGAAGGTGGCGGAGATGAGGATGTTGCGATGGATGTGCGGATTTACTAGGAGAGATAGGACTAGGAATGAGGATATCCGAGATAAGGTGGGTGTGGCGTCGGTGGAAGATAAGATGCGGGAAGCAAGATTGAGATGGTTCGGCCATGTGAGGAGGAGAGGCACGGATGCTCCAGTGCGGAGGTGTGAGAGGTTGGCTATGGATGGTTACAGGAGAGGACGAGGTAGACCGAAAAAATATTGGGGAGAGGTGATTCGACAGGACATGGCGCAGTTGCAGCTTACCGAGGACATGACCCTAGATAGGAAGGTGTGGAGGATGCGAATTAGGGTAGAAGAGTAGTAGATAGAAGTGGGTGTAGGCTAGTAGGTAGGAGTGTTTTTCCTTAGTGTCCCGACTAGTAATCGTAGTGTTACGCTTATAGTTTCTTGTTCTTGGATTCCTCGTGGTAGTATTGTGTGGCAGTGCTCTGTTTCTGTCTGTCTGCCTGTTGTTTGTTACTACATATTACTTCCTACCGTCTCTTGTTTCTTTTATCTTGTTTTTTTTTTTTATCATGTATCATTGATATGCCCTTTTTAGCCTATTTTTAGTTTTTTTTTTGTCTTGAGCCGGGGGTCTATCGGAAACAGCCTCTCTACCTCACCTCTGAGGTAGTGGTATGGTCTGCGTACACTCTACCCTCCCCAGACCCCACGCTGTGGGAATACACTGGGTATGTTGTTGTTGTTGTTGTTGTTGTTGTAGTATGATTCCACGAGAACCAAGAAACGGCAGAATTTTGAAGGTATGGAGAAGCACATAACGTCTCCATGAGGAAGGGGTAAGGTCTGCGTACACTCCACCCTCCCAGACCCACCTCTGGGATTACACTGGGTATGTTGTTGTTGGAAAAGCACATAAGGAGGGCTAAAAGTTCTTTTTCTTCCATTTATATTAAGCAAGAGCCTACCTCTACTTGAAAGCAGCGGCGAGGCAGACATTGATTTTGCAGAAAGGCTGGCTCTTTTGGTGAAAAAATAATTCCCGTACTAGAGTTTTGATGTATTTACAATTGCATGTAATTTGACACCATCTTAGTTCAATATTAATAAAACATCTTGATATACACCCCCAAAAGATAACATCTCAAATCAGAGAGATATTTTGTACGAAAGACAAAACAACTCAAATCTATGATCTTTAGCAGATTCATAATGTCACGGAAACACTTGTTGCTAAAGAAGATATCAAAGAATCTAGATCGACTGGCATTGTCGTACACTACTACATACAGAGTTCAATATCCTAGCAAGTGCAACAATTTTCAAACAACTTAGAGCAGAAATAGAACAAGGCATTGCACAACAAAAGTGAAAGAAAAGAAGTCAATGGACCCTCTTTTTATTGTTGAAATGAATGCAATGGAACTTACGATGCCATAGCTTGTTTTTACCCATAAAAAGAGCTTCAATTTTGCTTTGCGTCCCCCACAGTATCATCAGAATCAGAATCACTGGCATTATAGCCTAAAAAGGAAGAAAAGATGAACAACACACAATAACAGCGAATCAATATAATCAGTAAACAGAAAGTCTACATACCTGGGCGTTTATCACTCACTTTCCATGCCGATGACCGACTCTTTGAAGCTCGGCTAATCCAAGCTCTTCCCTATACCCAAAATGATCAATCAGTAGAAGCAGAGACAGCAAATAGAGATAGCAAACCGAAAAACTGTTGATGTTTCAAGCAACGTAAGACTCTACTTCTGGGAAGAGGAAAGAGTGGAGCTATTTTCTTTTGACTGCTTTGAAAATTTGAGCAACTTTTAAGTCTCTCTCTCTCTCCCCCTCGACTCCCCCTCCCCTCCTCCCTCCCTCTCTCTCATATATATATATATATATATATATATATATATATATATGAAATTGAGCGGGCACACTGTGGTTATTCACTTCTTGGATTACAGAGAAGATAAGTAAGCATGTACATGATGGTACATCCTCTTAATTATGTGTATCTTGATTGAGAATAAACTAAGCACTTAAATTATGTAGGCACACTCTAGAACCACTGAACATGTGAGAGCACGTATCACTAAGGCTAGTGCAACAATTCGAAAAATTGTATACCTTTTGTACTGCCTGCAAGCAAAAAAAAAAATCATGGTAACGTTAAGGAAAAAGAATGTTACTAAACTTAATATTGCTAAATTAATAGGCCAAGCTCAGGCTGATGTAAACTAAAGACTTAAAAAAAAATTAACAATACATAATTATATTAAGTTTGAAGCCATTTCCACAAACAACTGACGTGTTCAGTGATATAACGTTACCCTTTTAGCTTAAAATTTAAATCAGATTCTCAATATTCCAAATCTTTCATTAATTCCGAATTAATTAATTTTATTATTTTTCTTCTCCTTATCTTCAATTATTAAAGAGTTCGAGTTCAAGTTCAATTGGATTGCTATCTTCACACGATGGACACATTCTTTTAGTTATGGGTTTCTTCTAGTAGTACTATAAGGCACACACGAGTTTGAATTTCAAATTTGAAGATATTCTATGTGCTTGACAATGATAAACATTTGTTGTCAGCCGTTTATCCCATTTTCAGCCTTGCTATCAAAACTAATGTAAGACCAAAATTTTCGGAGGATTCTTCTAACAAAATAAAAAATATGTAATTGCCAGCGAAGTTGTTTCTTTTTTCTTTTCTTTTTTTCAAATCCAAAAAGCTCTTCTTAGTTAGAATAGGTCGTCGATTCGGCATGAGATATAGGGGATAAAAGTTCAACTTCATACTGTATAAGCACAAAAGAGTGTCAAAAGTTCAAGTGTAAGAGCAGTTCTAAGTTCAGACTCAGCTCTTTCAACAATACCTTTTATGGGGTTTTTCTCTGTTCATATCTTGTCAATGGAAAACAAGAATTTATAAAATCACCAAGTTCTAGATTATTAGCAAACTATGAGCAACTATAAGTGAACTAAGACAAGGAATAAATGGAAGAAGAAAAAATCAAACACCTTCTGTGCATCTCTGGATATACCATAGCCACTAAAATACATCTGACCAACAAGAACCTGCATGTTAGCGTCACCGGCTTTAGCCTCCTTGAGAGTATCCTGGAACCACCGCTTGACACAGTCAGCCACCACGTCGGCAAGGGGTAGCCGCCGCTGGTTCGACGAAGAAGTATTGGAATTGGAGTTAGAGCTTGCTTCTTCCATGTTCTTCTTCAGCTTCAGCAGCCGCTCCGATGATTCGCCGTCAACCACCGCCCTAGACTTTGCGGCCACGGGGGATGGAACTGACCTAATTCTGGATGCGGGTTTGACTTGGGTCGGGCGCTGGATTCTGTTGGAGCTGATTATTCTGGCAAAATCTTGGATTCTATTTGGCGAAGGAAGCGATTTCCCCATAAAACGTCGCAGAAAAAAACCCCACTAGGCCACTACTTTTTGAATTTTGAGCAATTGTAGTGCGCCTAATTCAAGGAATATTTTGGGTGAATTGATTTAAAATAAGATCTTAATGTTCTTCTCTTTCTTTTTTTTTCTTTTTAAATATTTTATATCATTTTTTCTGATGAGATTTTTATTGCTTAGATGTTGGGACTTGGGACCGCCCTGATGAGACATCAATTTAGTTTTTTTTTTATCAAGTGGCAATAGAAGATGTCTTGATATTCATAAACTAATTTTTTTTTTTAAATGTTCACTATTGCTGATGTTTGAAAGATTAAAATCACAATGTAATTCAGTTTTTATTGATGAAATTATAAGTACAGCATTCAGTTCTTTTGCAAAACTATATTTGTACAGATCAAGAAATATGTGTATGTTGTATAAAAAAAAGCAATAAGTAGAAGCTTAATAACTGGCACAACTATTTGTGCCAAGTGTTTTTGCACAACTCTTTCCATTACAAGATCAATTTAGGGAAAACGATTGTGCTTATGGTTAAAAAGTGACGATTGACGAGGAGTGACTCATTATTTTCTAAGTTAAGAAGTGAATAGAATACTAAATGGAGCTTTAGCTTTAGGATTTATAATAAATACTTTATATACCTAGGGATAAAAATATAAATATGATAATTCTTAACGTGTTAACGGATTATTCAATAAGGTAATTGAGTAATCCGCCCTCGCACCGATAAGTCGTTAACTACAAAAAAATAATATTAATTCATTCACCAACTGTTAATCAGATAACCCAATACCAATAAGCCAATTTTGTGATTGGATAATCAGTTATGAATTGATTTTGAATAGCCCTAGTAAAGCATATTTCTTAACGGAATCTTAGCTTATTGTTAGTTGCAAGGCTGGGAAATTATATCAAAAAATCGAATGGGTCGAACTAATTCGGTTCTTCGGTGCAGGTACTATTTTAGTTTTTCAAAGAGTTTTGTGTTCAATTCAGTGGTCGATTTAAGGGTTGCGATTCTTCGGTACACTGAAGAACTGAACTTGTATTACATAGCTGGAAATCTCTTCTATTGAATAATTTTTTCAATTTGAAACCACACCACTTGGGGTTGATTTATTGCATTTTATCTTTTATTCTTCGTAGAGTTTCCTTTGAATACCTTTACCTCATCAACGGTTTATGAAAGTCTTCAATTTTTTCATTATCTGCTTTATCTGTCTTTGATTTTATGTTTGTTACAGTTTCTAGTCATTTGTTTTGAGCCATTGCATTGTATGTTGTCAAGTCAATTTCAAACTTTTAGAGAGATTCTATTGCCACTATCTTCAGAAGACTCTATTGAGATAATATAAAGACTTTTCTAAGCTTGTAATCTAGGCTTCAGAATGGGTTGGATACATATTTTAGAAAATAGTGACTATGTCTCCTTGAACACTTCACTTTTACATTTTCATCCCCTTCACCTTTTTAGCCTTTATTCTTCTTCATCTTTTCTTTTCTTTTATTGACTCTGATGTCTTTTTCTTAACTAGTACCTCTATTTTTTTTCAGATTTTTTTTCACACCAGGTCAAGGTTTGAACATAATTGCTTCTCTACTACCAACTTAGGCTTCAAGCCCCATATATTACTTTTTTTCCACCTTTCACCCCCAATTTAGACTTTTTATGTCTCATTATTTCACTTTTAATGTCAAGGAAGAATAGGTTTCAAGAGAAGGATTATTTTTTAACAGAGGATATGCGTTTTTAGTTATAGCTAGCCACCAAAATGTAAAGCTCAACATGGAAGACTAGGGATATTCTAATTATTTGGAAGAGTCATTTAGGCTAATAGTGACTTTCGTTCTATGTTGGGTCCAAACGCACCTACAAGTGTACGCGATCTGATAAGTAATATAGGACTTGTAAGTCCAGATATCGATCCCACTGGGATTTGATAAATTGATTAACTAGTTTGAATTCTCATAGTTGCTATTCAGTAAGAGACAAATAATAAAAAGTGATTTTGTGCTTTGAAAGTAAATGAAAGTAAATTGAAGTAACTCGTAGTATTATTAGGTTGAAATCTAGAGTAGAGAGATGACTTAGGGTTATGGTATTTTGACAATCTGGTTGGGTCTTCAAATCATACGGTTAGTTGAATTCCTGAGGTACTAGTTGTGGGTTGATATTTGCGATGTTGAGCGTCTTTTAAACTACATGTGATTTATCTTCTGTATCAACTAAGCAAGACTAACGGGTATATTTCTATCCACGTTAGCGAATCGTTCCCCTCTTAATAGTTCTATGATCAAGATCTACCTTTCCTTATTGCATAGGTAATTTCCCTATTCCTAGTCCAAACTACACACATATATAGTGTTTGATAGGTTGTCAAGCTTCCAAACAATTAAGATCAAGAGAAGATAAATAACTTGATAAAATAATAGAAATCAAATCAAATAATATGATATTTAAACCACAACTTTCATGTCTTAAATAACAACTCTAGATACTTTGAGTTTACACACTCATGAACTAATTATGAATACAATAATTTATGAATAAACATGTCATGACCCGATTTGTCAGGTCATGATGACACCAACAACCCCCCAGTAGGCGAACCAATTTCCGTAGCCCGGAATGGTTAGTAATGGGCTACCACCTAACCAATATGCATGACAAGCAGAAATAAACTGAAGCAGAATAAGATAAAGACAAGCGGAAGCAAAAACCCGAATATGCATAAGAAAACTACACCAACCCCATGACTTGGTATCGACAGTACATAAGCTTCTAATAGAATACAAGCGCTAAAAGTAACAAAAGATAGGTACAACTGTCTCCGAATATACAAGAGTAACAGTACAAGGATGAGATGTAGTCAAGCCCCGAACGCCAGGCGCTCACCCTAGTCTCGAAGATCCAAAAGCTGCACGAGTCTCCAACGCGATCAACGGTGAAAGCTCAACTAATATCTGCACCAAAAAGTGCAAAAGTGTAGTATGAGCACCAATTGCTAAGCAACAGGTACCTAGTAGGCATCATCGACCGACTGAGCGCATATAAAATATAAAAGCTATAAAAAGCAGAATACAAGAAGATAGTCACAGAAAACAAGGAAGAACCACAAGGAAACTAGCACATGAGTAATCCAACCAAGAGTACATGAATAACATGCTAGCACAGAAGATACACATACACAGATTCTCAGGTGAAAGGAGGAAAAAGGACGCACCTGGGATCCTTGCAACAACAATATATATAAGGAGAATTTAAAGAGATGGGCAGTATACCGGTAACCTAAAAAATGACGAGAAAGAAGGAAAGCAAGCCGACAATCGAACTAGAAATCACAGACTAACAGAAACAAGTCTAAGGTATCAAATACCAAGATAAAATAGCCGTAAACAACTCACAAGTCAAGCCTAAGATGGAATAACTAACCCAAAAGTATCCAAAACTGCTACTCAAGCCAGGATAAAACTGGAATAAAAAACCCCACAATCGCTCAGAAAGCTACACAATCAGCATCTCAGTAAGATGGGACCCACTAGCCCCTCAATAATCCCAGTCCCAAGGATGGTGCCTCAACAGGTTAAAACTACTCATCCAATCGATACCAAAAGTCCATACTAGTTCTATGAAATGATAGAAGTAACATAATCTACCTACAGTCCCAACGGCCACCCATACAATCGAGGAACACAATCAAGTGAAAACAAATCCTTCGGTCATCCATATAACCGAAGCGTACACTGAACACACAACAAACAAGGGTGGAATCGGCGTGCCAAATGCATGATAATGATATGATGTGAAAGTAACCAGTATGTTCCCCCTCAAGTACCTGAAGGGCCCATATAGAGGCAGGACCCGTGGAAGGACTCTACCCGTGTACCTCTCCTATGCCGTACACCCTTCATCCGGCACACGCAGCCCAAGGCCCCTAGTCCTAGATCGACAGGGTCCATGGAGGTCTACTCGTCGACCACATACATCACCCAACGATCTCAAATAGTAGCTCAAAACTCGAAATCTCATAGTATATGCCCGGGATCAAACTGGGTCTAAAATAGTAGTAAAAGTCTCAATAACCCTCTGAAAGGGTGCCCAGAGCGTATCCGAGTCTAAATTAGTAATAAAATCAAATCTAGTGCTATGGCCCTGCCGAGCCTAGTATCAGTAGGAAATCAAGTCTAATGCTACGGCCCTGTTAAGCCTAGTATCAGTAGGAAATCAAGTCTAGTTCTACGGCCCTGCCGAGCCTAGTATCAATAAAAAAAATTAAGTCTGAAATCATCCAAATCCCGTTTTATCATCATTTATACCGAAAATAGGCCTCCAGGGCTATGCAAGGTTTAGAAAACCGTCTATAGTAGGCCCGAAGCCAAAACAGTGATAAAACATGCAGGGAAAAACCTTTTTCATGGATGATATGCTCGCACACAAATATAAATTAGCCCAACGACTCACAAACATTCCTACCCGCCCTGCAGAGGCTCAACAGCTCTACAACAAACATAACCAGCCTAAATATAAAAGCTCTATGTCCGGGACTCGCGGACATTACCAAATAACCCACCATCTATGTTCCAGAGTCATAAACAAAGGCCACACGAGGCCATAAGGGTGAAATAGCAGTACTACACGAATACTACAAACAACGTATGAAATAAACGGACAGAAATGCGAACAAGGTCTAGGATACCAACCTATAACAACACACCCAAGGATACTAATAGAGCAGTTATTGTTTATATACGCAGAGTCTAAATAGGGGAAATCATAACCTACCTGTCGTCTGACGACTAGCTGCGGGAACGACGTCATCCATGCTCGAACTGCTCCGAAAAGCTTCAATTCACGAAAACACTATCAAAATAATATTCTACACGTCAATATGAAGCTAACGGTACTCATATTGCTAATATTTTAGCCGGATCAAAATTGGGTCAAAATTGAGCTCGTGGGCCCCGTGACCCAAAACTGGAAATGAAAGTTACCACGAGGTTCCTAACGCTACCAGCAACGCATGCTCAAAATTTGAGCAAAAAACAAGCAGGGCGGGGCTTAAAGCAGGCCCTAATCCCAAGAATAAATTTAGAATCAAAGGGGAGATTTTACGAAAATTAAAGGTTAGAACTTACGAATAAAAGCCGAGAAATCAATCACGGACCATAAAATAATCACCTCAACACCTTGGAATAATTCCACACAAAATTTGGGAGCTTGAAGCTCAAGAGCAATGGAGAAAATGGATTTTTGGTGAAGAAAATGAAGGAGAAGGTATATATACAGACATGGATTTGTTCATCGCTATCGCGAGCAAAACCCTCGAGATCGCGATAAACAAACTGGCCAACTCATCGCGATCGCAATGGTCTGCCTTCGAGATCGCGATGAACAAAGGAGCAGGGCCTTCATCGCTATCGCGAGAAAACCCTTCGCGATCGCGCTGAACAAAAAGCCAGACCTTCGAGATCGCGAAGGTCTTTCTTCGAGATCGTGATGAACAAATTTCGGCCATATCAGCAACATAAAATCAACAGAAAAAAAACTTCAATGGGGTATTCCGGGCACAATCGGAACCCGATACTCATAAACCAAATATGCTATTAGAGTGGAAACTACGCTCCGAACTCAACGGAATCAACGAAACTTCTATCGGAGGTTGATTTAATGAAAAGTTGTCCCCGCGCCCAAAATCAACCTTAGGCCAACTCTTCCCAAAATGAAACACCAATCAAGTTTGAAAGCCTCTGGACCCGAACCAATGGTCCCTCTAGCCTAAGCTTGATGTTTCAGAGCTAACACCGCTGACAAAATTTCTATCCAAGGCCGTCTTCTCCAAATGTTGACCAAAGTCAACCATATAAGCCTAATAAGCCTCAAAACACAAAACGAGAGAGATTTCCATGCTGAATAGCTCCTGGATCCCGACCAACAGTCCAACTAGATCAAAGTCCATGCTCCGGAGCTAACAAAATTGTCAGAATTCAATTCCGAGCATGATTACCACGAATGTTGACCGAAGTAAATGATTTCCAAAGTTAAAGCTCTAAAATAAGGAAATGACCATAAAGACCAGACAGACGGCCCAGGCACCAAACTACCAGTCCTCGCAAGCCATAAATGACTTAGGGCCGCTACAGGCAAGCTCTAACAGTACAAGAAAGGTGAAAACGCGTAAATGACCGGAAGGGTCATTACATTATCCACTACTAAAAAGACTTTCATCCCCGAATGTCAGGAATGAAGGAAGTACTAGGGACTTAAGGACATGGATACAAAGCCCGCACCACTCTCTCGGATAACCCGGGTAGCCTCCTCGATCGAGCTACACCCAATAGAATGAAACCACGAAAGGCAACCAAGCCTAAACTTTATACTAGCCAAGCTAGATTCCAAGTCAAACTCCAAAACTCCAAAGATCTGCCAACCTAAACTGAACCTCGAGAATCTCAATCGGTAAGCACCGACACCACACCAAAACTAGAGAAGCAAGGCGACCAACACATAGAACTCGAATCTTTAAAGCCACAACCAAGTTTACCAGAAAAGCCAACAACCAAAACTCTAACTCATGAATCCGCTGATCCGTAAAGCCCTTCTATTCTAACTGAACCCTCTTGCACCACAAATGGGAAGCTGCATACAAGAAGAACACTCAAACCACCTTCGAAGCATCAACTGACACACCAAAGATCCATAGTTTCCAGTTTTACTCTACCACGAGCAAAGTCACCCTTTTTGCTTAAATTTAATCCAAGTTAAGTTGTGGTTTACTATCCCTTAACCTCCAATATACTAACCCGAAGCGCATCCTCAAAAACTGGAGTTACCTATCCCGACTAACCCTCAACCAACGAACAAATACTTTTGCTAACATCAAACTCAATAACTGAACCCAACTGAACCAACCATCTGAACTTGGCTGAAGCTTGCATACCAGGGTTGCAAAAGGTACGTATGAATGCCCTGTGCCGATGGAGAACCTTCTAACTATAGAATGAACCCAACCTCGCTGAACCGTGCCAAGTCTGAAACAATGGAAATCGAATGAACCAGGGAAACCTGCCCAAATGACCCAAACAAAAATCAAGACCCTTTAAGGAGTGTGGTAAGCCTACCACGAGGTTATGTAACCAATGATCAAGCTCCAAGCTTTGGAAGTACTGCTACTGCTCCGATTAATCGAACACCATTCAGATTTAAGATCACCTTACTAGTCTCAACTCAGAAGGAAGTCCACCACACCGCGAGATCAAGTCAAAGACTCCATCGGCAAAGGAAAGGTACCTAATGCCCAAGGTCACCATCTAACTATCAAATTTTTTTATAAACCTTAAATCTTACCCAATGGCTCAAAACCATTCGATCTACTGTACTCGCACATGAACCACCAACTCCGAAAGTACCAAACACATAACAACCCCTGGCTTACATTGGCGGAGTCTAACCAATGGTGAAGTACCACACAAAAGGCAACCTCTGAAGAAACAACTAATCAAGCTTCCAAACCCTCATAATACAAAGGTGACCACCAACCTCAAAGTATCATTAGAACCCACAATAGCCCCTCTAGTCTCAACTCGCACTATCTGATCACACATAATACACTATCGCTAATTCTTGAACTTATGCCACTGAGTCTGTCCAACCAAGGTATAAGGAACCTCGTATTATCACGAACACCACTAAAATCTGGAATGTCTAGTCTAACTCAAAGGTTAGCTGAGGGCTAGGTGTCCAAGGCCAGTTGTCACTCCATAACTGAAATAGGGGAGCTAAGTTGTCCGAACTCATTGCCTTCTAACTCAAGAAGATACAACCGAAAAGAATCAACCACGAACCATCCGGAGTAGTTTGCTAGCCCACAATTCTGAAACCCAACTCTAGATGGAAACCAATGCCTCTGTCGAACCTCTGCATAGACCCATACACTGTCAATCAACACTTATGAACTGGAGTCAGCTAACTCTAAATATACTGTTTGCCCATAACCAAAAATCCTACGAAGACTTGGATCATTTAGCGAACATCACAAGGAAATCACCACTGATGTAATGAGTCCCCAAAGGTAGTTCCTAAAATGACCACTACCTCGATCTCTCACCAACAGGGATTCTAACCTTGTACCAATCAAAGAAACACTATTGCAATTTGTAGTCAGTCGAATCATGTCCACACACACAAACCCAAGCAAACTCTCAATCGTCACCTCCGTTAACTACCAAAACATATAAGCACGAACAAGGAGTCATCACCCTCCTTCGCAATCCCAACAAAACCATTTCCAAGGAAACACCAAACCTGTCAGGCTCTCTCTCAAATACAACCTGCAGCTATTCCCTTAGCTCCCACAACTCTTACCGGCAAAACTTGATATGATGGAATAAGGGTAGGCCAAACGCCTAACTAAACCTAAACGCTATAGTCAAAATCCAACCATAATGCCATAATTCCACAGCCAAACCTCAATCACGATACAAAAATCAACACTTAGCCAGAACTGCTATAGCCAAACACTCAATCATGATGCCATAATCAAAAGCTCATCCAGAGAACTACAATCGAGATTCATTCCAACTGGAACTGGAGAAAAATAATAAGACAACCCAACCAGACAAGAAACTGAAGGAGACTATGGGAACAACCCACATACCTGCCAACCATCTAAACCAACAAAACAAAGAGGGTCGACTCTAATCACCCGAGAAAGAAAGGCCAACCAATGCTCACTAGCATAACCAAAACACCTCTCAACTCAAAACAAGAGCTCAAACTCTAGCACAACTATCGGTAACACCAAACCAACACCAGGACTTCTAGCAAACTCTAGATAATAGCCTAGGCAACAACCATCTAGGAACGCTCAACTAGGAAGACTCAACACAAGTCTAGAACCACAACAGAGCTAGAAGCAAAACCAACCAGAAAAGAGACTAACAAGAACTACCTACGAGCCACAACTCCGGGTAAACCTCACAAGGATAACTCACACCATCCACTACTAAAGAATAAACTACCAAGAAAACATATGCATAAATGCTACAACTCAAGTAGTCAAACAACTAAATAAGTAGCAGGTAGGCATATAAGCAAATAAATGATAGAAGGGATGGAATTGCATTATGAACATGACTATCACAAGCTGAAGGTAGCAAAAGCCTTACCTGGAGCAATGATATCAGGAACCTCTACCTTTGGCCCACCAGGAAGGGCATCAACTGATGGGATCTAACTCCAGAGTCTAGACTTAGTAGTTAAAACTGAAGGCTCAACCATCCCTCGCTGGGGACAAGCTCTATATAGGTGACCAACTACCCCACAATCATAACACCCTGGCTGACTGGGATATGCGAACGTGGGGAAATCCCTAGCAAAGTGCCCATGCTCACCACACTGAAAGTAAACCCCACTGAATAAAGCCGGATGGGAAGATCTCGTTGAACCTGACCAGACACCATGGCCTACACACTCGAAATGCAAACCTCGAAGAATCTGATCCGTACCATGTCCACTAAGCCCAACATATCCTGTACCACCACCCACTGAAACCCGTGGAGAAACTAAAACTGGCCTAGTAGACAAGAGGCAATGAAACCTATCTCTGGTGGAGAATCCCCTACCCCGAGTCTGAGAACCTCGGGAACTATCCTGATGACAACGTATCTTAGCACTACCCCCATAAGCCTCACGGCATAAACCAAAGAAAGGTTATCCCAACTATAACCAAGTGCTCGGTCGCCAAATGGAGCGGTGAAATCAAACCTCCGACAAAGCTCTAAACCCTATCAAACTCTAAAGGCATAGTCTTAGCAATACGCCTAACCATCTCATGTAATCTCACCTCATACTCTAATACCGACATACCACTCTGCTGAAGAACTAGAAGCTCAACCCTAACTGAAAAACCGCTCATAGAACCAGGTACTAAAACACCCACAGGAGGACTCAAAGTCCTAGCCACGGTGTCCTGAAGAGCTGGAGTAGCTATGAATCCAATCGGAGGCTGGCTGGTCCCACACCCCCTATCTGAGGCGGTAAACTCTCACTCTGAACTCCTGGCGCTGATGGAAGCACTGAAGCAATAGGCATAGAAGCCTCGACACCAACCGCTGTCGAACTCATCTTAGGTATCTTACAAGGAATGAAACAACTGAAGTTTAGAAGCCAATAGAGCCAGAAATGCATGATAAGGAGCCAAGAAGATGAAATTTTTCCTAACAATGCCCTGTAGCCTCCCGCAGATAGGATACGAACGTCATCGTACCGATCTGTAAGACTCTACATAGACACTTGCTTCTGTACCACAATAATAGTGAACCTAGAGCTATGATACCAACCTGTCACGACCTAATTACTCAGGTCATGATGGCCCTACAACTCCCATTAAGCAAACCAATTCCTATAGCTCAGAACAGTTAGTAATGGGCTACCACCTAATAAATATGCATGACAAGCAGAAATAAACGAAAGTGGAAGCAAAAACCCGAATATGGATAAGAAAACTACACCAACCCCAAGACTTGGTATCGACAGTACAAAAGCTTCTAATAGAATACAAACACTAAAAGTAACAAAAGATAGGTACAACTGTCTCCAAATATACAAGAGTAATAATACAAGGATGAGATGTAGTCAAGCCCCGAACGACAAACGCTCACCCTAGTCTCGAAGATCCAAAAGCAGCACGAATCTCCAACGCGATCAATGGTGAAAGCTCAACTTATATCTACACCAAAAAGTACAGAAGTGTAGTATGAGCACCAATTGCTAAGCAATAGGTACCCAATAAGCATCATCGGCCGACTGAGCGCATATAAAATATAAAAGCCATAAAAAGCAAAATACAAGAAGATAGTCACAGAAAACAAGGAAGAAGCACAAGGAAACTAGCACATGAGTAATCCAACCAAGATTACATGAATAACATGCTCGCACAGAAGATACACATACACAGATTCTCAGGTGAAAGGAGGAAGAATGACGCACCTGGGATCCTTGCAACAACAATATATATAAGGAAAATTTAAAGAGAAGGGCGGCATACCGGTAACCTCAAAAATGATGAGAAAGAAGGAAAGCAAGACGACAATCGAACTAGAAATCACAAACTAATAGAAACAAGCCTAAGGTATCAAATACCAAGATAAAATAGCCGTAAACAACTCACAAGTCAAGACTAAGATGGAATAACTAACCCAAAAGTATCCAAAACTACTAGTCAAGCTAGGATAAAACATGAATAAAAAACCCCACAATCGCTTAGAAAGCTACACAATCAGCATCTCAGTAAGATGGGACCCACTAGCCCCTCAATAATCCTAGTCCCAAGGACGTTGCCTCAACAGGCTAAAACTACTCATCCATTCAATACCAAAAGTCCATACTAGTTCTACAAAATGATAGAAGTAACATAATCTACCTACAGTCCCAACAGCCGCCCATACAATCGAGGAACACAATCAAGTGAATACAAACCTTTCGGCCACTCATACAACTGGAGCGTACACTGAACATACAGCAAACAAGGGTGGAATCAGCGTGCCAAATGCATGATAATGATATGATGTGAAAGTAACCAGTATGTTCCCCCTCAAGTACCTGAAGGGCCCATATAGAGGTAGGACCCATGGAAGGACTCTACCCGTGTACCTCTCCTTCGTCGTACACCCCTCATCCGGCACACGCATCCCAAGGCCCCTAGTCCTAGATCGACAGGGTCCATAGAGGTCTACTCATCGACCATATACATCACCCAGCGATCTCAAATAGTATCTCAAAACTTGAAACCTCGTAGTATATACCCGAGATCGAACTGGGTCTAAAATACTAGTAAAAGTCTCAATAACTCTCTGAAAGGGTGCCCAGAGCGTATCCGAGTCTAAATTAGTAATAAAATCAAATCTAGTGCTATGGCCCTGCCGAGTCTAGTATCAGTAGAAAATCAAGTCTAATGCTACGGCCCTGTCAAGCCTAGTATCAGTAGGAAATCAAGTCTAGTGCTACGGCCCTGCCGAGCCTAGTATCAATAGGAAAAATAAGTCTAAAATCATCCAAATCCCGTTTTATCATCATTTATACCAAAAATGGGCCTCCAGGGCTATGCAAGGTTTAGAAAATTGTCTATAGTAAGCCCAAAGCCAAAAAAGTGATAAAACATGCAGGGAAAAACCTTTTTCATGGATGATATGCTCGCACACAAATATAAATTAATCCAACGGCTCACAAATATTGCTACCAGCCCTACACAGTCTCAACAGCTCTACAACAAACACAACCATCCTAAATATAAAAGCTCTATGTCCAGGACTCACAGACATTCTCAAATAACTCACCATCTATGTTCCAGAGTCATAAACAAAGGGCACACGAGGCCACAAGGGTGTAATAGCAGTACTACACGAATACTACAAATAACGTATGGAATAAACGGACAGAAAGACGGACAAGGTCTAGGGTACCAACCTATAACAACCCACCCAAGGATACTAATTAGAGCAGTTATAGTCTATATATGCATAGTCTAGATAGAGGAAACCATAACCTACTTGTCGTCCGATGACTAGCTGCGGGAATGGCATCGTCCAGGATCGAACTACTCCGAGAAGCTCTAATTTGCGAAAACACTACCAAAACAATATCCTACGCGTCAATACAAAGCTATCAGTACCCATATTGCTAATATTTTAGCCGGGTCAAAATTTAGCCCGTGGGCCTTGCGACCTGAAACCAAAAACAAAAGTTACCACGAGGTTCCTAACGCTACCAGCAACACATGCTCAAAATTTGAGCAAAAAAGGAGCAGGGGATGGCCTAAAATAGCCCCTAATCCCAAGAATAAATTTAGAATCAAAAGGGAGATTTTACGGAAATTAAAGGTTAGAACTTATGAATAAAAGGCGAGAAATTGATCACGGACCATAAAATAATCACCTCAACACCTTGGAATAATTCTACACAAATTTTGGGAGCTTGAAGCTCAAGAGCAATGGAGAAAATGGATTTTTGGTAAAGAAAACGAAGGAAAAGGTATAGATACAGACAGGGATTTGTTCATTGCTATCGCGAGAATAACCCACGAGATCATGATGAACAAACTGGCCAACTCATCGCGATCGTTATGGTAAGCCTTCGAGACTGCGATGAATAAAGAAGCAGGGCCTTCATCGCTATCACGAGAAAACCCTTCGCGATCGTGATGAACAAAGAGGTTCTTCATCGCTATCGCAATGAACCCTTCGAGATCGCGATGAACAAAAGTCAGACCTTCGAGATCGCGAAGGTCTTGCTTTGAGATCACGATGAACAAATTTTGGCCATACCAGCAACAGAAAATCAGCAGAAAAGAAACTTCAACGGGGTGTTCCGGGCACAATCGAAACCCGATACTCACAAATCACATATGCTATTAGAGTGGAAACTATGCTTCGGACTCAATGAAATTGACGAAACTTCTATCAGAGGTTGATTTAACAAAAAGTGAGACCCGTGCCCAAAATCAACCTTAGACCAACTCTTCCCAAAATGGAACCCCATGGCCGAAATCAAGTCTAAAAGCCTCGGGACCCAAACCAATGGTCCCTCTAGCCTAAACTCAATATTTCGGAGCTAACAACACTGACGGAATTTCCATCCGATGTCGTCTTCTCCAAATGTTGACCAATGTCAACCATACAAGCCCAACTGGCCTGAAAATATAGAACGAGAGATATTTCCATGGTGAATAGCTCCTGGATCCTGACCAACGATCTAACTAGAACAAAGTCCACGCTTCAGAGCTAATAGAATTGTCAGAATTCAATTTCGAGCATGATTATCACGAATGTTGACCGAAGTCAATGATTTCCAAAGTTAAAGCTCTAAAATAAGAAAATGGCCATAAAGACCAGACAGACGACCCAGGCACCAAACTACCGATTCTCGTAAGCCATAAATGATTTGGGACTGCTACAGGTAAGCTCTAATAGTATAAGAAAGGTGAAAATGCATAAATGACTGGAAGAGTCATTACAAAGCAAAGATTCAATTATACAAAGCAAAAAGAAAAGAAAAATCTAGGTAGAAACCCTTGGGTCTCCGTCCCTGCGTGTTTTCTCCCTCAAAATTGATCCTTTGTGTTCCTCTATGCTTTTATTTGTTATGGATATATTGAGGATACCAAAAATTTGAAGAAAAGTTGTATTTATAGGGTTTAGGAGGGTTCTGTGTTGGTTCTGCCAAACCTAGCCGAACTAGGCCAAATTTGGCCTATGGCCTCTTCCTGGGCTTCGCCATAGTGTTATTTGGCAGTCCGCTTTGAGATTCTTCTCCAGTGCACTATGGAGGCGCCTGGGGCAGTGCCTAGGGCCTTTTCATAGTGCCTTTTTTTGACTTTTTCACTGTTTTGCCTTCGGTAAGCTCCCATCTTGATCTCTTAACCATGGACATGCTCTGGATCATCTTTCTCAGCTCTTACTCAGACTTCAAAGCTCCATAATCGGTCCATTATGCTCCAAATCCTTCATCTTTCAACCTACACGTCAAGACAAGCTACATCAGCATATTTCATATAAAGTAAGCTCAAAAGCATCTTAAAACAAGTGAAATGTGAGGTAATCTATAACATAAAATCACTACTTTTAGCCTCACATCAAGACCTCACACTTAAAATCTTGCTCTTCCTCGAGTAAGCTCTACCCCATAACTACAATTCTTCCAATCCATTCAAATCAAATCTAGTTCACTCAATTTAAGAACACACCTACTATAAACATCAATCATCTCTTCACATTATGCTTTTTCTTTAAGTTAAGCTCATGAAAACCCGCTCAAGACATCTTAACCTCAAGGATAGACTTAAGTAAGTATGTATGAAAGCTGGAAATCACAACATAGAAGATCAAATGTTTAAGTATATTGTACTAAACATGTGCCATCATATCAATAAATGCCCTCTCACTCATAGAATAGTATGAAAACATGGGCATACAATGCATCAATCTCTCACGTTCACAAAGAAAATTCATATGCGACAAAAGGTTAACCATAAGCTTATCTCTAGTGTACTTGCTCTACTTATTCAAAAAAATTCATATCTAGGATCAAGTAGGTCTTCATTTGGTTGTAATGTAGGCTAAGGGACGGGTAGGAATATTTTGGATAAAATAGTGACTAATCCTCCCTAGGCACTTTTAATACATCACTTCTTTTCACAATTTAGCATTTCTGACTTCTCTTAGCTACTTCTTTCAGTCTTCTTTTAATCTACCTCTTTCTTCTTCTCTTTTTATTGAGCTTACTTAATACTTAGCACAAATTCTCTTTTTGTGTTACACTTTTTCTTTCTTTTCTTATTTTCCATGCTATACTTTTTTATTTTGCTCACACATTAACTTCTTTTGTTTTTCAAGTTTCGTAATTTCACCACCCCCCTTCATTTTTTCTCAAGCTTTTTTGAAGCGCTTAACATTAGATCAAGTTCCCTATGAGAGTTCTTTGGATCAAATATGGTCTAAGAACAAAGAGGATTAGGATACATATGTGGTTTTAAAGAAATTTGGCTAAAGGCTCAAAAGGGCTTAGTATGGATAACATTCCAGGGTAGGTACAAAAGAGGATATAAAGATTGGTTAATCAAAGAATTGCCTCTATCACTTCCTAAACATAACTAGCTTTATTTCGCTTCATAAAATATATAAGGCAAGTTCTAGACACCAATTGAACACATAGAATTTAACTACGTCCTCACATTACACATGGCACACATTCAACATAAGTATACTATCACATAGATTTCTAGTTGATACATCACCAAGAATTCATATTAAGTATATGCATACAAGTCATAAGAATGAGTTTAGGTCTCTTAATCAAGGTTATCTTTTTATTTTTACACAATTTTTTCAAACAAATCAAGCTTGTGTTCATAGAGGTGATATTCTAACTTGAGGATCTAGCTTACAACGGATCATCCTACCTTCTAAAACCTAAAAATAAAACCTAATCTAAGTACTAAAACAAACTTAAAATTTAAAATTTCCCCGGTTCAATGGTCACCCTATCCGAAAAAGAACTTATAGAAAGAAAAACCAGAAGGTGAAAAGATGTCTCATTAAGGACTAAAGAAAAACTAAAGAAACTAAAAACTAAGAAAATCTTTTTGTAATTTTTCACTTTTCTCATTTTTTTCATTATAACTCAAACTATGACACACTCCCGTAACCAATATAAAAACTAAAATAAAATTGTATAGCATATTTCACCCTAAACAATTATCGAAAGATATCTCACCCCACACTTAAAGCCATGCTTTATCTCCACGGCATTAAACAGAGTAAAATAAGGGAGTTAAGAATACTCCCTGAGACCCTCTAGGGCCTGGATAATAGCATGTCTTTCTTAATTTTATCAAGGTGTGAATGACCCCATATTTAGTTTCCACCCATGCTCTTTAGCTCCCAAATTCAGGTACTCAAACTTCCCAAAATCTGCACACCAAAAACAAAAACAAATGTGACACTAAAAATTAAACTAAAAAATAAAAATAAAACTACCTCTATTATCCTTACAAGCAGCGCCTGATTTACTATTGCAGCACAAACCAAATCATAAATAAACCAAGTTCTCTCAATATCTTTCTCCTCTTATGATTCAACTTTATTTTTTTCTTTACTCTAGGAGGATCACCATAATCATGCACGCTTCTATTTGTCTTCACATCTCTTTCTGGGTCACTATCGGGCCAGTTTATTATATGCTGATGCGCAAATTATACCTCTAAAAGAAGCGCAAGCGGTCGCTGTTCAAATATAAAACCCAACTAAAGGTTGGGGTCGATCCCACAGGAAATATGGAAGGACTATGATCGATTAGTGTTTACTTCAAGCTTTTAGTCAATTATTTCTCGTCAAGGGGAGGGTTTGTAGTAACAAGTAATTATTGTAACAAGAACGTATCAAGTAACCAGTGTTAATTTCAAGAGTCTTTATCAATAAGAGAAGTGACTAGGGCAATGGTCCCCATGAGATCATAACTTAGTAAGGCTTTCGTACTTGGTTCACTAGTTTGGTGCTAAGCATGCATAATCGGTAAGTTAGGTTCACCTAATTCCTTGGTCCGACAACTAGGTGAATTTCACCACACGCCTTGGTCTGGCTGCGGGTGTCGCTTTACTAACCCTTACCCTTGATCCCAGATTAGCTATTCCCAGACAAGGTCAAGCTATTAGACGAGGGTTGATAGCCTCGAATCTCATTGTTTACAACCTTTTTCCCATCTGTTACCTCCTTGGTCCGGCAAGTAAGGATAAGGCGAGTTATAACATTTGCAACTGTTAAAAAGCAATCAAAGCGAAGGGAAGAACAATACATGCATGAACACCTCCCTAGATTACCTAAGTACTTAGCCTACTTCGTTAATCCTTCATGGTTTCCACAACCCTAGTTGTGGATTTAGCTACTCATGTTCATAAACATGCAATCAATGTTTGTTTGAGCAATCATCGGGAGATACTTCCAAAGAAGAATAAGGAAAATCGAAATCTTGAAGAATAATCTCAAGAACACTTCAAATTATCAAGAACTAGTCTTCGAATTCAACACCAAAATCAAAGTAACAAAATATCCGAAAGTAACTTGAAATAATTCGTGAACAACCAAAAATAAAACCTAAGGGAAAGTATTTATAGACCAAAAGAAATCCTGTCCTAAACAAACTAGGAAACTGGCTGGGTAGGGACCATGGGTCAGATTGATGGTCCGTCGTTTGGGACGACGGTCCGTAGTCTTCTCAGGTCAATCGTGGTCCTGCTGGTCAATGTCTTCTGGCATGAAAACTTCGGGTGGAACCACGAGTCATTCTTTGAATGACGGCTCATCCTTGGACTCGTAGTTTCTTGGCCCACTTTGGTACCTTCTTTGCTTCAGTGATGATGAGTCACAAAGACGGACCGCCTTTTGGAAGTACGGCCCGTTATTCAGAGTCATCTTTTCATTCACACGTAGCCAGTTTTCTACACTTTTGGTTGACGGGTCACAAAGATGGGCCATCTTTTAGAAGTACGGTCCATTCTTCAGAGTCATCTTTTCATCCAAACTTGGCCCATTTCAGGACTTGAAAGTACGAGTGTCAATGATGGGTCCGTCATTTGAAAGCACGGCCCATCATCTTGACTCGTCTTCACTGTAATGACCAGATTTCAGCTCAACTTCCACTCTTCGCTCAAAGAACCTTTTTGCCTACACACTTTACCAAAAGCATCAAATCCACAGATAAGATGCTAAAGATTTTGCAAAAAACTGAGTATTAAGCATCAAAAGTGGCGTATTTCTATGCCACATCAACACCCTCAACTTAAGACTGTTTCTTGTCCTCAAGTGACACACAAAAACTATGATACAATGACGCTATAGCAAAAGGAGACTAAGAACCACGACAGTCATATGATTTAGCAATTTAGCTCATAAAACGTATCCCCTCTCCCCTTTTCAATACAAAACCAGTGCATGTGTTTCGACTATCAAGACAACACAAGAGGATCCGTAGATGACATTACACTATCAATAGACGATGTAACATACACATACGAGACTTACACTAACAGTTAGCAGTCAGAGTTGCTCTAGTGCCCTCACTACAAAGAAGTCCCAATCATACAATAATATAATCAAGAATTTGGGGACTGAACAAAGACACTCGCACTCATAATAGATATTCAAGCAATGCGTGCACAATACCATAGGCTTTCCCTTATTTTCTATGCCTCAACTTTCGGACAATTGGATTAGGATCACTATAGGACTTCTCTTGGCTTGTAACGTAGGCTTGGGGACTGGTATGGTAGATATGGACATCAGTGACTAAGCCCTCATTGGTACTACGCTATTTTTTCCTCCACTTATCGGACCAACTCTATTCTTTTCCTCCTTTTTTTCTCCCTTTTTTATTTTTCAACAAGTGTTGGGTGCGACTCTTAGTTTAACTTCAACTCTTTTTCACATTTTCTTTTTCTTTCTTTCTTTCTTTTCTTTTCTTTTCTTTTTCTTTTTCTTTGTTTTTCTCTTTCTTTTTCTTTTCTTTAAGATGCCCGCCGCACCCGTTATTTCCCTTTTTCATTACTAACCACCTGCTCTTTTCATACCCCTACTCCTCACTCACCTCTACAGTAGCCACCCTCAACTTAGGCGATTTGCCTGAGTTGAGGTACAAGATGTCCAAGGAGGGACTAGGGCCAAACTAAAGGTTTTGCAAAAAGACGGGGAATGTGATTCGGCTAGACAACAAAACGGGTCAATTTAGGCTCAAAATCAGGGATCAAAATGTATTTACTTCATTTGGTCGGTCATTTGGATATAGTGGACTAATTCAAAAATGGCCTATGATCCTTTCCTAACCAACCATCCTACAACCTAGGCAAGACTAATCGGGCAAGTTCTAGATTGGCACACAAAGCAAGAACAAGTCAAATTAACCTCACACACTCATGGCACAAAGTCAAATAATTACATGCTAACTATCAGGTTTATGCTCTAGCTTAAGCCATTCATCAAGTCGATTACATCCTAATGTCATGCGAAGATCCGTAATGGTCAATCTATCAACAACAGATACTATCATATTATAGAACCCAATGAAAGGTTGGGATCGATCCCACAGGGAATATGGAAGAACATTGTCGATTAGTGTTTACTTAAAGCTTTTAGTCAATTATTTCCCATAAAGGGTTTTTTTTAGTAACAAGTAATTATTGTAACAAGAACGTATCAAGTAACCAGTGTTAATTTCAAGAGTCTTTATCAATAAGAGAAGTGACTAGGGCAATGGTCCCCATGAGATCATAACTTAGTAACGCTTTCATACTTGGTTCATTAGTTTGGTACTTAGCATGCAGAACCGGTAAGTTAGGTTCACCTAATTCCTTGGTCCGGCAACTAGGTGAATTTTACCACACGCCTTGGTCCGGCCGCGAGTGTCGCTTTACTAATCCTTACCCTTGATCCCAGATTAGCTATTCTCAAACAAGGTCAAGCTATTTGACGAGGGTTAATAGCCTTGAATCTCATTATTTAAAACCCTTTTCCCATCCGTTACCTCCTTTGTACAAAAATTAAGGATAAGGCGAGTTCTAACATTTGCAACCGTTAAAAAGCAATCAAAGCAAAGGGAAGAACAATAAATGCATGAACACCTCCCTAATTACCTAAGTACTTAGCCTACTTCATTAATCCTTCATGATTTCCACAACCCTAGTTGTGGATTTAGCTGCTCATGTTCACAAGCATGCAATCAATGTTTGTTTGAGCAATCATCAGGAGATACGTACAAAGAAGAATAAGGAAAACCGGAATCTTGAAGAATAATCTCAAGAACACTTCAAATTATCAAGAACTAGTCTTCAAATTCAACACCAAAATCAAAGTAACAAAATATCCGAAAGTAACTTGAAATAATTTGTGAACAACCAAAAATAAAACCTAAGGGAAAGTATTTATAGACAAAAAGAAATCCTATCCTAAACAAACTAGGAAACCGGCTCGGCAGGGACCACGGGTCAGATTGACGGTCCATCATTTGGGATGACGGTTCTAGTCTTCTCAAGTCAACTGTAGTCCTGCTGGTCAATGTCTTCTGGTATGAAAACTTCGAGTGGAACCGCGAGTCGTTATTTGAATGACGGCTCATCCTTGGACTCGTGGTTTCTTGGCCCACTTTGGTACCTTCTCTGCTTCAGTGATGACGAGTCACAAAGATGGACCGTCTTTTAGAAGTATGGTCTGTTCTTCAGAGTCATCTTTTCATCCACACTTAGCCAATTTTCTGAACTTTTGGTTGACGTGTCACAGAGATGGGTCATCTTTTGGAAGTACGGTCCATTCCGTAGTTTGGGTTAAATGTGTTGCTTTGATAACCATAACCTCTATTATGCTGCCCCACATAGTATATAGACTCTGGATATAAAGGGAATCCTAAGTATGCATGGTTTTCATCACGCTTGCCACAAAACAATGCAGTTGTCTGAACCTGATGCACTTGGTGAATCTGTCCTACACTCAAAGCTATAAAATTCTGCTTAATCAAAGTAACCAATCGACCAATATAAGCCTGGATAGATGACACCTCATCCAACTCACACTTTCCCAGTGTTTTCTGTGTAGAAGTGAATATCTGTTGGGCTCTGCATAGTCTGGGTGACCTGCAAGCATAAGGTTGAGCAATGCCTCTATTTCATTATAGCTCTTGGATAATATTTTCCCTTGAGCTGCAACATCTAACAAGGATTTTAGGTCTGGCCTCAACCCTTTAATGAAATTATGCCCAATGATCTCCTTGGGCTGCTGGTGGTATGGACAATCTCTCAAATATCCCTTGTATCTCTCCCAAGCTTGGGGAAGGGATTCATCATCTCTCTGAACAAACCCGAGAATCCTAACTCTAAGCTCTTTTGTTCTTCCAAATAAGAAGAACCTATTGAGGAACTTTTCAGACAAAGCATCCCATGATGTGATAGGTCCCCTAGGCTCATTTGTAACCATTTTTCCCCCCTCCAGTCAGTGAGAAAGAAAATAATGTCAACTTCACGTACTCGTGTAAAATATTCTGGTAATGAAAGTTTTCACTCAATATATAAACTCTTGTAGGTGATTATGTGGGTTTTCATGCAGTTTACCCTCATATTGACAAGTTTTCTACACTAGTCATATTGTTCCCCTTTTAAGCTCAAAATTTCTTATAATTGCTGGCTTGACTATTGCCTTGGAGGCATGCTCACAATTTGTCCTAGAAAAGTTAAGCACAGGGATCCGTCTTTACACCCTAATAGGATGTTGTACTTCATTCAGATTCAAGTTTTGGTTTACTTAGTCACTCATAATTCTGAACCTTCTAAATGTTCCTTCAATTTCAAGTTAAAAGGGAATCAAGGGACTGCCTTGACTAAGAGTATTGGGTATAAACTACCCGAAATCTGTAATGTAACAAAAATAACAACTATAGGTAAAAATTGAATAGAATAATAAAACTCAAAATAGTGAATCAATTTCTAACAAATCTCGAGAAACGGCGCAAAAACTTGTTGCATCCAAGTGCACGCGCAAATGTATGTTGTTTGATAAGTAATTGATATGCCGTGGTTTTGTGATACTTTTGACACTTGAAACTTGGAATTGGAGTATGTTCTTTAGCAATTTTTAGTATATTTGATGTGTTTTTGAGTCTTGTGCAGGAAAACATGGTTCAGAGACTAAGTACGGAGAAAAGAATGCAAAAGTGGCTAAAACTGACTTTTATGACTCAATACTATGAGTCGTGAATTCTTCCACGAGTAATGGAAGTCAGTCGTGGAAAGAGTACTGCAGATTGTGCTAGAGCCTGAGTTCTACGGAAGGTTTCCACGAGTCGTGGACCATTTCACGAGCTGTAAAACCTGTCCATGGAACCTGATTAGAGAAGGAGCAAAAGTTCTGAGATTGATGACTCAATTCCATGAGCCGTGATTCAAGTCACGAGTCATAAAATGAACTCGTGGAAGGGAACCGACAGGATGATAAAACTCTGAGTTTCACGAGTACTTTTGATGACCCATAGAAGCTTCCACGAACCGTAGACTGTGTCCATGGAAGCTGCCGATTCCAGTTTTCCTTGTTTAATTAGGATAGGATTTCTAATGTCTATAAATACCTTTCCTAGGTCTTCTTTTACGTTTTATGCTCGATACTTTGTAGAAAACACATTTGAAACTTGGGATATTGATTTTTTCTTGGTTTTGAGAGTTAAATATATTCATTGTTCTTTATTCTTGAGTTCATCTTCATCCATTCAAGTTCACAGATTTCTTTACTTCTTATTATAAGTATATGATCATGAATGTATCAAAAACTTCTGATTGTTTACCTATGAACATGAGTAGCTAAATCCACAACTAGGGTTGTGGGAACCATGAAGGATTAACGAAGGAGGCAAAGTACTTGGTGATTCTAGGGCGGTGTTTATGCATGTGTTGTTCTTCCCTTCATTTTGATTGCTTTTTAAAGGTGGCCTACATTAGAACTCGCCTTATTCTTACTTGCTGGACCAAGGAGGTAACAAATGGGAAAAAAGATGTTTACAATGGAGATTTGAGGCTACCAACCCTCATCTAATTGCTTGACCTTGTCCGGGAATAGCTAATCTGGGATCAAGGGTGCGTGTGGTGAAATTCATCTATCTGAGGGACCAACTATTTAGGTGAACCTAACTTACCGATTCTGCATGCTAAGCACCAAGCTAGTTTACTAAGTACAATGCCTTACTAGGTTATGATCTCATGGGGAAGACTACCCTAGTCGCTTTGCTTATTGAAACAACTTCTGAAACTTTTAGTTGTTACTTATTACGAATCTAAATTGCGATAAATATTTGTTATTCAAAACCCCCCTTTCGAGGGAAATAAATGGCTAACAACTCAAGTAAACACTAATCAACCATAGTCTTACCATATTCCCTGTGGGATCAAACCCAACTTTCATTGGGTTTTATATTTGAACAGCGACCGCTTACGCTTCTAAAAGGAGGTTTAATTTGGGCATATCAAAATTTAGCACCATTGCCGGGGAACACGGTTTAGGATTAAGAGAGATTATGTTTTTTTCACTATTAGTCCTTATTTCCTGATTTTACTTTTTTCTATTGTTTTTGTTTTGTTACACAGATTGCACACTTGGGCATGCCCAGTATAAGGAGTCAAGGCAATCCCTTGATCCCATACGATCCTGAACTCTCTAAAACTCTAAGAAACATGGCTAAAGAGGTAGTTTATGAGACACCAGAACAGGTCACAGCGTGATTGATTGCTGAAGAAAAGTAGAGGAAAAAGGAAGGGAAAGATGACCTTGCTGCTGAAGATGCCCAAATTGCAGCATACCTTTCAGCTCAAAATGCGGCAGCTGAGCAAGTGAGGCAGGCACAATAACAAGTTGCCTGTCAAGCCACACTCGATACAAACCTACAAGAGACGAGGCAGCAACTCGATGGAATTTGCCTTAGAATAGGGGCCGATAGATGTAGCAGCCATGACACATACCTCGGTACAATGTTGATAATGATGAGGCAGGAACAACAGGGCCCATAGTGTTGACACTGATGCTCGATGGTGTAAAGTTTGATATTACTAGCACTATGATTCAGCTGCTGAACATAAAGGGATTATTTGCTGGAAAGCCGATAGGTGACGCTATTTTGAACTTGTCGAACTTTATGGGGATCTGCAGGGCCTACAACCTTCCAGGAGTGAATCTGTATGCTATTAGATTATGGCTCTTCCTATTTCCATTGATTGAAGAAGCGACATTTTGGCTTGCGAAACTACCTGATGCTTCTATATTCACATGGGTTAAGCTGAGAAATCAGTTTCTAGAGAGGTTCTTTCCTCCATCAAGGCTGTTGTAGCTAAAGCAAGAGATCTATAATTTCAAATAGCTTTTAATGAAGGCATTGTATGAAACATAATTGCGATTCAAAAAGAAGCTGAAGCAAGTTCTGAATCACGAAATCCCTTCACACCACTTGATGGAGATCTTCTACAAACCATTGAATGCAAAGACTTAAGTGGTAGCAGATATAGCGATCGGGGGAGCATTCATGGAGAACACCTATGTTGAAGCCTCTGTGATACTTGATAGGGTTACCAAGACAAACATGGCCTGGCATACGAGAGATGCCAAAAGCTCGGCAGGAACTTATGCAGTTGGGAAATCTATTAACCTTTAAGAATTCCAGTAAATTAAATAGAACTTCACATCCCTGTAAACTACTGTTGATCTAATTCCAAAAAAATTCTTAATGGCAATTTGGAGAAGGTGAAGGCTATTAGTTCACAAGGTAGAGCACCGAGACAGGATGAGTACGACTCTAATGAAGAAGCAAATTATCTGAATGATCAAGTGGCAGGTTTTCGAGTCTATGGCTAAGGAAATCAAGGTCAAAATAGGGATAGAGATGTCAACTATAATCGGTCTGGATACAGAGATAGGAGCAGAGGTAGAGATGGTGATTAGAACAAGGGGGATGGCTATAAGAATGATAGAAGTGGATTGTATGTTCCTCTTGGAAATCGTAAATCAAGGCCTGAACAACCCTCTATGAGAGAGCTTCCTAAAAAGGTATTTCAAAAGGTTGATTCTACGTATGCAAGCATGAAAAAGATGCACGCTGAACTCTCAGGTATGAGTCAAATGGTAAAGGCTAATTCTGTCACCATAAAGAAGATTGAGGCACAGATGAAACAAATGTCTACATCCCTAAATCCGCGGCAAAATGGCACTCTCCCAAGTGACACAATTCAGAATCTGAAGAATGATCGACAAGTTATGGCTGTGACTACTCGAAGTGGAAAATAGATTGTTAATCCTCCTATACCTATAATAGTTAATGAGCCGGCCGAGCCTGAAAATAATGATGATGAGATTGTGGTAAAGTCTGAAGAGAAAGATAGTGGTGAAGGTCCAATTGAGAAGAAGTCTTCCGATGCAAAAGTGAAAGATAAACAGGTTATCCCAGTTTTGAAGCCCATGCCATTGCCTTTCCCACCTTACCTAAAGAGATTGAAGAAGAAGGTTGAGGAAGGTAAATTTCACAAGTTCATCTCCATGCTGAAACAACTTTCAGTCAATATTCCTTTAGATGAAGCATTAGAGCATATGCCTGGATATGCGAAGTTTATGAAAGATGACTAGGAAGAGAACGGTTAGTTTTGAGCCAACTGATAATCTGCACCATTGTAGTGCAATAGCATCCCATTCTATGGTGTAGAAAAAGAAAGATCATGGATCTTTCACTACCCCTTGCACGATTAGAGCTTTCTGTTTTGCCAAAGTGTTGTGTGATCTAGGTGCAAGCATTAATCTGATGCCACTAGCAGTGTTCAATCAGTTAGGCCTGGGAGCCCCCAAACCGACTACAATACGACTTCTTATGGCAGATCGCACGGTGAAAAGGCCTGTGGGAATTCTCTATGATATACTTGTGAAAGTTGACACTTTTATTTTCCCTGCAGACTTTGCAATCCTTGACTGCAAGGTTGACTTTGAGGTTCCTATCATTTTGGGATGACCTTTCCTTGCCACCGAATGTGCATTGGTTGACTTGGAGACCGGGCAGATGAAGTTCAAATTGAATGATTAGGAAGTTAATTTCAATATCTGCCAGTCTATGAAGCATTATGATGATATGCACGTGGTTTCAATTATTGATGTGGTTAATGAGGATCAACTAATTGTGCCTGTTGATGAAAGACTTGGTGTAGAAGCACTTGCAGCTATTATCATAAATTTTAATGGAGACAATATTGAGGAGTATGATGATATAGTAGAAGCACTTACAGGTATGGGGTCTTATAGCTATGCTCCAAAGAAGCTTGATTTGGACCTGAAGAATCGACAGACACCATCTGCCAGATCATCTATTGAGGAGTCTCCAGTCTTGGAGCTCAAAGCGCTCTCATCTCATCTTCGATATGTGTTCTTAGGAGCTAATGAGACCTTTCCAGTCATTGTTGCTACAGATTTAGGTGAAGGGTAGGTTGAAGCTCTGGTTTCTATTCTGAGAAAGTTTAAGAGGGCCATAGGATGGTTCATTGCTGATATCATTGGGATTTTGCCTGGAATTTTCACTCATAAAATATAGCTCGCGCCAAATTGCATTTTAAGTATTGCGAACCAGCGTAGGTTGTATCAGCCTATTCAGGAGGTTGTCAAGAAGGAGATTATCAAGTGGATGGATGCAAGTGTGGTTTACCCTATTGCGGACATCAAGTGGGTGATCCCTATTCAGTGTGTGCCTAAGAAGGGTGGGATCACCGTAGTCCCAAATGCAAAGAATGAGTTGATTTCGATGAGGCCAGTGATAGGCTGGCTCATATGCATGGATTATAGAAAAATGAATGCTTGGACTGAGAAGGATCACTTTACGATGCCGTTCATGGACCAGATGTTAGACGGTCTTGCTAGTAAATGATGGTATTGTTTTCTCAATGGTCATTCAGGACACAATCAGATTTTGATTGCGCCTGAAGACCAAGAGAAGACCACTTTCACCTGTCCATATAGGACATTTTATTTCAAGAGGATGCCTTTTGGTTTATGCAATGCACCATCAATATTTCAGCATTGCATGATGTCTATTTTCTCAGACATGGTAGAGAACACTATTAAGGTATTTATGGATGACTTTTCGGTAGTTAGTGACTTTTTTGATGATTGTTTGGCTCATCTGAGCTGTGTGCTAAAAAGATGTGAAGAGTGTAACCTAGTGCTAAATTGGGAAAAGTGTCACTTTATGGTAGAAGAATAGTGCTTGGCCATCGGATCTCCAAGAAGGGTATTGAGGTTGACCGAGCAAAGAAAGAGGTGATTGAAAAATTTCCTCCACCAGTTTCTGTGAAGGGTATTTGGAGCTTTTTGGGGCATGCTGGTTTCTACTAAAGGTTTATCAAAGACTTCTCCAAAATTGCAAGTCCCTTGTGCAAATTGTTGGATAAAGATGTGAAGTTTGTTTTTAATGATGCATGTCTGAAGGCATTCAAATGCCTTAAGGAAAAGTTGACCTCTGCTCCCATTATTATTTCTACTGATTGGGCTCAACCTTTTGAGGTTATGTGCGATGCTAGTGGAGTGGCGCTAGGAGCAGTCTTGGGCCAACGATGTTAAAAGATTCTTCATCCTATTTACTAAGCTAGCAAAGCACTTAATCCTGCTCAAAAGAACTATATAGTAACAGAATAAAAGTTGCTTGCTGTGGTGTTTGCATTCAAGAAATTCAGATATGATTTTCTTGGCACCAAGGTAATTGTACACACTGACCATGCAGCTTTTAGGTACCTCATGGTGAAAAAGGATGTGAAGCCGATATTGATTAGATGGGTGTTGTTGCTGCAAGAATTTGATTTTGAGGTAAAAAATAGGAAGGGCACAGAGAATCAGGTAGCAGATCACTTGTCTGGATTAGAGGAAGAAGCTATGCTAAAGCCTGATGATGCGCAGGAGATTGATGACCGGTTCCCAGACCAACAAGTGTTAGCCGCTTCTCAAGATTTGATTCCATGGTTTACTGACATTTCCAACTATTTGGCAAGTGATGTGGTTCCTCCTGATATGTCTGTCTACCAGAGAAAAAAGTTCATGTCTAATGTTAAGAAATTCTTCTAGAAGGAGCCATTCTTATTTTGTGTGTATGCTGATACTATGATTTGTAGATGTGTGCCTGAAGATGAGATGATAGAGATACTAGAGGCTTTCCATTCATCCCCTATTGAGGGACATCATAGTGGTATCCGGACTGCGCACGAGATCTTACAATATGGCTACTATTGGCCAACCATTCACAAAGATGCCCATGATTTTGCTAAAACTTGTAGTAGGTGTCAAAAGGAAGGAGGTATATCAAGGAGGCATGAGCTTCCTCTTACGCCCATCCTTGTGATCGAGCTGTTTGATGTTTGCAGTATTGACTTCATGGGCTTGTTTGTGATGTCTAATGGAAACCCGTACATATTGGTGGGTGTTGACTATGTATCAAAGTGGGTGGAGGCAGTTGCGCTTCCCAGTAATGAGGGTAAGTGTGTCACAATATTCTTGAAAAAGAACATTATCTCCAGATTTGGTACAACAAGGGCAATTATTAGTGATGCAGGCTCTCACTTCTGCAACAAGTTGTTTCGGGCTTTGTTAGAGAAATATGGAGTGAAACACAGGGTTGCAAGCCCTACCATCCACAGACTAGTGGGCTAGTCTCCAACTTCAAAATAAAGTTAATCCTATCCAAGACTGTAAATGCCAATAGAACGGATTGGTCGCAAAAACTAGATGATGCTCTATGGGCGTACCGGACTACAAACAAGACACCAATAGGTATGTCACCATATCAACTTGTGTTTGGGAAAGCATGCCATCTTCCGATTGAGCTAGAGCACAAGGCCATGTGGGCACTAAAGAAGTTGAACTTAGACTGGTCTGCAATATCATTTCAGTGGCTTGGGCAGTTGAATGAGTTAAATAAGTTTCGCCTGAATGCCTATGAAAGTTCAGCCCTATACGAAGAAAAGATGGAGTTGTACCATGACTGGAAGATTGAGAAGAGAGATTTCCAGCCTGGTGATTTAGTCCTACTTTTCAATTCTAGGCTTCACTTGTTTCGTGGCAAGTTGAAGTCCAAGTGGATTGGACCATTCAGAGTGGTACAAGTATTCCCACATGGTGCTATCGAGCTTGAAAATCATGAGGGCTAGAGATTTAAAGCAAATGGGAAGCGGATAAAAGCATATTTGGGGACTGTAGATGAGCTGAAAGCTATTGAAGCTTGGACTCTTGATGAATTCACTATACCCAAGGAGCTTGATAAAGTCTGAGTAATCAAGTGACCTGCATCGTGCTGCGATATTAAATCAGGCGCTTCATGGGAGGCAACACATGAGGAAACTTGATGAAGTCTGAGTAGTGAAGTAACCTGCATCGCGCCACGATGTTAAATCAGGCGCTGCTTGGGAGGCAACCCAAGGCTAATGTTTGCTATTTGTGAGGAACAAGTAGAGGAAAAGTGCTGGAAAAGATAAAACTCAGAAAAGTTGTAAGTAGGGTTCCACGAGTAAGGTTCACAAACCGTGGATCAGTCTACGAATTGTAGACCCAACTTGTGAAACCCAGGTGAAATTGGAAAAGTGCAAAACATAGTCCACGAACTAGTTCCACGAGCTGTGATTACAATCATGAGTCGTGGTTTCTGGTCGTAGAAATCAGACAAAAAACTGGGTGGCAAGACTTGTTCCACGAGTCTATTCTACGAGCCGTGGTTAAGTCCATAACTCGTGAACAAGACTCGTGCAACTCAAGTAAGTCTTTATTGGTTTTACTGTTCACCCACTAATACCCGACCCGACCCACGACCCCTTTTGTTTAAATCCCTTTCTGAATCAAAATTTCCCCCATTTTTCACAATATAACCGACTCCTACACTCTCCTACTTCCATTCAAACACCCAAATTCCTACTATTCCTCCATCAAATCACCAAAATCTCACAAATCACTCCACATACCCTCAAAATTGATTGTGCTACTGTGTTCTTCAATATAAGTGTCAAAAAAAGGCATAACAGTTCGCTTCCGGTCGTGGGTTGAGGTCGTTGCTCCTAATCTCAAGTATTCACTCACATTCTTCCATTAATTCCAAGGTATGAACTTATATTCTATCCTTGTTTGAATTTTGGGAGAACATAACTTGACCTAGGGTAATGTTTCTGTGAATTAATTGTGTAAACACCCTAAGGAATGAAAGTTATAGAGTGAAAACTTAATCTATGTATGAAATTATGTGTAGATAGGTTTCAAGTGGTTGAAAGAATGAAAAAAAAGTGAAGAAAGTCTGGTTTTCTGTTGTTACAAGGGTTACGAGTGCACTCTACAGGTCGTGGTTCATTCAATGAATCATGGAATGCACCCGTAGAAAATATATAGGAGACCTGCCCTCTGGTCTGATTTTCACGAGGGTCATCCACGAGTTGTGGATGGCACTCATGAATCTCAGACCTGAAGACTGATTAAGTCTTCTTATTTCCACGAGGGGCATTCACGAGTCGTGGTTCAAACCACGTGTCATAGATGCCACTCATTGGAACTCAGCCCTGTAAATATCCTCTTCTGTCTGGAAACCACGAGGGGTTTTCATTAGCCGTGGTTCATTCTACGTACCGTGAAACCCACTCGTGGAACCCAAGCTTAGTGAAATTGAAATATTTTTTCTGGGTTTTCTTGCCTCTGCTATACTGATATTTCCCCCGCAAGTACCATGCGATCAAAAACACCTCGCAAAGGGTAAAAACACCAGCGTAGGTTGAATCAGCCTATGCAAGAGGTTGTCAAGAAGGAGATCATCAAGTGGCTGGATGCAGGTGTGGTTTACCCTATTAAAGATAGCAAGTTGGTAAGCCTGGTTCAGTGTGTGCCCAAAAGGGTGGAATTACTGTGGTCCTAAATGCTAAGAATGAGTTGATTTTGTGAGACCAATCATAGGCTGGCGTGTATGCATGGATTACAGGAAGCTGATTGCTTGGACCGAGAAAAACCATTTTTTGATGCCGTTCATGGATCAGATGGTAGACCGCCTTACTGGTAGAGGATGTTACTATTTTCTTGGTGGTTATTCAGGGTACAACTGGATTTCGATTACTCCTGAAGACCAAGAGAAGACCACTTTCACCTGTCCATATGGGACGTTTGTATTCAAGAGGACGCCATTTGGGTTATGCAATACACCAATGATATTTCAGCAATGTATGATGTCGATTTTCTCAGATATGGTGGAGGATACTATTGAGGTGTTCATGGATGATTTTTCTGTAGTTGGTGACTCTTTTGACGATTGTTTGGCTCATTTGAGCTGTGCGCTGAAAAGATGTGAGGAGTGCAACCTTGTGTTGAATTGGGAGAAGTGTCACTTCATGGTCAAAGAGGGTATACTTCTTGGCCATTGGATTTTCAAGAAGAGTATTGAGGTCGACAAATAAAAGATAGAGGTGATTGAAAAATTGCCTCCACCAATTTCTGTGAAAGGTATCCGAAGCTTTTTGGGGCATGTTGGTTTCTATTGCAGGTTCATAAAAGATTTCTCTAAAATTGCACATTCCTTGTGCAAGATATTGGAGATGGAGGTGAAGTTTGTTTTTTATGAGGCATGTATGACAACATGTGAATGCCTCAAGCAAAAGTTAATCTTAGCTCCCACTATTGTTTCACCTGATTTGTCTCAGCCTTTTGAGGTTGTGTGCGATGCTAGTGGAGTGGCGCTAGGAGCAGTCCTAGGCCAAAGATACGAAAAGATTCTTCATCCCATATACTACGCTAGCAAAGCAATTAATCTTGCTCAGAAGAACTATATTGTGACAGAATAAGAGCTTCTTGCTGTGGTCTTTGCATTCGAGAAATTAAGATCTTATTTGCTTGGCACTAAGGTAATTGTGCACACTGACCATGCAGCTCTTAGGTACCTCATAAAGAAGAAGGATGCTAAGCCTAGATTGATTATATAGGTGTTGTTGCTACAAGAATTTGACTTTGAGGTCAAGGACCAAAAGGGTACAGAAAATCAGGTAGCAGACCACCTGTCAAGACTACAGGAAGAAGAAATGTTGAAGCTTGATGATGCGCAAAAAATTGTTGATTGATTCCCAGATGAGCATGTATTAGCCGCCTCCCAAGATCTGATTCCATGATTTGCCAACATTGCCAACTATTTGACAAGTGATGTGGTACCTCCTGATATGTCTGTACACCAGCGAAGATAGTTCATGTATGACGTTAAGAAATTCTTCTGGGAGAAGCCATTCTTGTTTCGTGTATGTACCAACACCATGATCCGTAGATATGTGCTTGAATCTGAGATGATGGAGATATTAGAGGCCTGTCATTCATCCCCTGTTGGGGGGCATAATAGTGGCTTCCAGAAGGCTCACAAGATCTTGTAATGTGGCTACAATTGGCCGACCATCCACAAAGATGCCCATGATTTTGCAAAGGCTTGCAATCAATGTCAAAGGGAAGGTGGTATATCAAGGAAGCATGAGCTTCCTCTCACTCCTGTCCTTATGATTGAACTGTTTGATGTATGGGGTAATGATTTTATGGGTCCGTTTATGAGTTCGAATGGGATGAAATATATATTGGTGGCTATTGACTATGTGTCCAAGTGGGTGGAGGTGGTTGCGCTTCCCAATAATAATGGCAAAAGTGTCACAACATTCTTGAAAAAGAACATCTTTTCCAGATTTGGTACACCACGGGCGATTATTAGTGATGGAGGCGCTCACTTTTGCAATAAGTTGTTTCGGGCTTTGCTTAAAAAGTATGGAGTGAAACACAAAGTTGCAACCCCTTATCATCCTCAGACTATTGGGCAAGTTGAAGTTTCCAACTGCGAGATAAAGTCAATCCTGTCAAAGACTGTGAATGCAAATAGGACAGACTGGTCTAGAAAATTGGATGATGCTTTGTGGGCGTACCGGACTGCATACAAAACACCAATAGGTATGTCACCTTATCAGTTTGTGTTTGGGAAGGCATGCCATCTACCGGTTGAGCTTGAGCATAAGGCTTTATGGGCATTGAAAAAGTTAAATTTAGATTGGTCTGCAACATCATTTCAGTGGTTCGGTCAGTTGAATGAGTTGGATGAGTTTTGCCTCAACGCCTATGAGAGTTCAGCCTTGTACAAAGAGAAGATGAAATTGTATCATGACCGGAAGATTGAGAAGAGAGATTTTGCACCAGATGATTTGGTTCTGCTATTCAATTCCAGACTCTGCTTGTTTCCAGGCAAGTTGAAGTCCAAATGGATTGGACCATTCCAAATGGTGCAAGTATTCCCACATGGTGCTGTTGAACTTGAGAATAATGAGGGAAATAGATTCAAAGAAAATGATCAGCGCATCAAGGCATATTTGGGAACTGCATAGGAGCTAAAAGTTGTGGAGGTCTGGACCCTTGGTGAAGTCTGAGTAGTCAAGGAACCTGCATTATACCACGATGTTAAATAAGACGCTGCATGGGAGGCAACCCATGAGGAAACTTGATAAAGTCTGAGTAGTCAAGTGACCTGCATCGTGCCGCAATGTTAAATCTGGCGCTGCTTGGGAGGCAACCCAAGGCTAATGTTTGTTTTGTATGCAGGTGAAAAGAAAAAAATACTTATGGAGGAATCTCCCGAAATCACGAATGGGTTCATGGTCCGTGAACAGGTTATACAAGCCGTAGACCAACTCGTGATTTCTGGAGCAAAATTGTTAAGCCTCTGATGGAACAAACTACAACTCACAGGACGGTCCATGCTTTGTAACGATGGACCATATACTCAGTCGTCATTCCTGGAAGCAGGTGAGGCAATAACATAGAACCACGAGTAGGACTACGAATCGTTGTTTCATTCGAAAAACCATAGTTTTCACTTATCGATCCCAGGTAAAGTAAACAAATCGAGTCGCAAGTCGGCTAAAGGTTTAAAATAATAACCCGACCCAACTTTGTTTCTTCTTCTCCCCTTCCCCCAAGGCAAACCGCCATTTTTTAAAAAGGAAAGAACAAAAATTACTCCCTCTTTCACTCCCATTTCAACTCAAACTCTTCCATAAATTCAATAAAGTAATCCTACCTACTACACACACGAATCCATCACTTCATTTTGCTCCTCTGACAAGAAAAGAACTCGATCATCAAGGATAAGTTCTCTTTCCTCACTCTAAGTTCTCTTTGTTGAATCAACTTGAGGCTTGGGTTCATGTTTTGACTAAAACTTGAAATTATGGAACCCTAGATGAATGTGTGATAGATATGTAGTGTGTAGTAGACATGAAATTTGATAATTTGGAGGTTTTGGTAGAGGAATTGAACAAACTGTTCAAAACTAAGAAGGAGGGAGTTTCTGATCGAATAAAAAATAGTTGCTTAGTGATTACGAGTGAATCTATAAATCGTAAGTTTATGGACCATAAATCCACTCGTACAATAGATCTCCCACATGTTAGCTTATGATGAATGAACCACGACTCACAGGATGAACCGTAGTTCCAAAATATGGCTCGTCATATGACTCATGGTCCCTGGAATAAAAAATATAAAAATGCTGACCCACATGATCAGAACCACGACTCAAAGGACGGATCCATGGTTTTGAACCACGGACCATCAAGCAAGTCAAAGTTTTTGATGCTAAAGATGGTGAATGAAACCACAAATCTATTTACGAGCCGTAATCTGCTTCTACTGATTGTGAACCAATCCATGGATTGTGCCTGCAATATCTAATAGTATTTTGCTTTGATAACCTGTACTAATGGATTCTAACCCGCAGGTACCATGCCACCAAAGAGAAACTCAAAGAAGGTAGCAACACAAGAATCAGAGGCTGCTATTAGAAGAAAATGACAAATTCTAGATGAGTCCTTTGAGTCGGAGGAAAGTGGATCTGAGAAAGTATACACTATAGACTCTGATCCTAATGCAGTACATCGGACCACTAGACAAAAAGCAAAGGTAAAAACACAGACCACCCCTCCTCAGTCTGAAGAGGGAGAGGGTGAGTCTAGTTCATCAACTCAGGAGAGCAATACTGGCGAGTCTGAACTTGGAGAGGCTACAACTTTGGGCAGTAAGAAAGATTCCAATTCAGGGTCAACCTAAGAGAATATAGCTTCGAGCAGCAAGAAAGATGCAGGTTCAGGGTCAGCCTCAGAGCGTGATAAACATAGTACTAGTGAGAGTGCTCAAAAATATGGTAATGAGGGTCCTGCCGCATTAGAAACTCAACCTGATGAGGCCATCCCTATGGCTTTTACATTCAGATGCAAAACCACCGGAGTTCGGGATAGAGTGAGATAGGCTGTAGAGGGAACATCCAGGTTATTTCATGAGGGCTTGCCATTAAATGAAAAAAGGCACCCACGATGCGGTTTACATGAAGAAGTTGAGGTGCGTTCTGCTGCTTTGAATGATATGGTTGACATTAAAGAGCTGTATGATCACTATGGGTTCGAATGGATGAGTCGGCAGGGTGGTCTTTACAACCCGGTTCTTGTCTGGGAGTTCTATGCAGCTTATGCTGCCACCTTGATGAACATGTGTGAAAAAAGGAAGAATCCAAGGGCACAGTCAACATTTGATAGAGTGAAAGTACGAGGGATCCAGGTTAACATCTCAGAGCGCACCATCCAGTGCTTCATATATGGCCCAAACTATGTGGCACCAGAAGATCAGCCAGACCTGGATGCCTGCTTGGAGTAGCACAAACATAAGAAAATACCTCTTAGGTGGCTTGCTTCGGTTATTACATATGGAAACCCACCATGGCTGACGACCAAGATCTTGAAAATCACAAAGGCATCATTGAGCATGGCATGCAAGTTTTGGTGGTCCGTGGTTCGACATTGGTTGGCATCGACTTTTGCCAACAACACATTGACTCCAGACTAAGCCATTTTGATTGCAACCATCATGTCTCGGTGTGACATTATTATTGCCTGCATCATTGCGGACGAACTCAAGGAGCATGCTTTGCAGGCATCAACATCCCTCCCATTTCCTTGCCTCATCAGTTAGTTATGTCAAGCATCCGAGGTGCCCAAAATTATGGGAGTTGATAGGATCTTATAGGCCACTAGCTTTTAGGATATTTCTTTGATTCAGGATACGGCTAACCCCATGGAAAGGGGTAGAGCCCAGTCTGCTGCATCTGAAAGTATTATTTTTCCCGAGCCAAGTGGAGATGTGCTGGATGACACTTTGGTTATGTTTGATGAGAATGCTGCCCCTACTTCTACTTTATCAACCACTGTACCTGGCCCATCTACATCAGCTCAGTCTACCCCACCTAATGAACTGGGGCCTTCCGTCCTTTTCACTAGCGAGATTTTTAGCAAGGTTGCTAAAGTAGCATTTCATGCGGATGAGCAGATTAAATGCTTCTCTAAATATGTTAAACCCTTGATCCGAAAAGAGATAGCTGATGCAATTGCTCCCATTCAAAGTTCTATTGACAGGATCAATGACCGTTTGGATGGGATAGAGATTCAAGTGAACGAGCGACTGCGAAATCTAACTTTTCAAACCTTACTTCTATATTGACTAATCTTGCAAAATCTCGAGCTAACATTGATGCCATCCAAAAGAAATAGGTCCCAATTATTCCACATATTCAGATTTCTCCAGTTGGGGATGTAGAGGATAATTCTTTTATTGACTTGTTTGTACATTCCCCTCCTCGTGAACTGACCAGAACTGCTCGTGATGAGGGTAAGGATGACAACAAGATTCCTGATTAAAAAGAAAGATAACGGGTGTGGTGTATGTGATAAAAGAAAAAACAAGAAAAAAAAGAGAAAAGAAGAAAAAAAACATGATGAAAAAGAAGTTGATTTGAAATAAAAGTCGCACCGGTCACTTGATATAAATGAAAAGAATAGAAAAGGGAGCATACGGGAGGAAAGAAAAAGTTGGTCTAAAAAGTGGAAGAAACATAACATAGTATCGAGGAGGTCTTAGTCATTATTTTTCCAAATATACCATACCCATCCCCAAGCCTAAGTTACAAGCCGAGTAAAGTCCTATAGTGATCTTAACCCAACTGTTCAAAAACTGAGGCATAGAAAATAAGGGCAAGCCTATGGTATTGTGCATGCATTGCTTGAATTTCTTTATGAGTGTGAATGTTCTAGTTCAGTCCCAGATATTTAATGAGTTACTGTGTGATTGAGACTTCTTTGTATTAAGGGCACCAGAGTACCACTGATTTCCGACTATTAGGGTAAGTTTCATAAGTGTATGCTATCTCATATATTGATATCGTAATATCATCCATGGATCCTCTTATGTTGTCTTGATAAATGAAACTTGTGCACTTATTTTGTATAAAAAAAGAGGGGGATATTTGTTGTGAGCTGAATTGCTGAATCATATGACTGCCATAGTTCCTAGTTTTCTTTTACTCAAGCGTCGTATTAGGATAGTCTTCTTTTGTCGCTTGAGTACAAGAAACAGTTTTAAGTTGAGGGTGTTGATGTGCCATGGATTTACATCACTTTCGATGCTTAATACTTAAGATTAGTGCATGTTCTTTAGCATTTTGTTAGATTTGATGGTTTTTATTAAGTGTGCAGGAGAACAAGGTCCATAGATAAAGTGCTGAAATTTGTACTGAAAAGTTGGTGTCTACAGGGATTACGGGAGGATTGATGGTCCGTGGTTCATAACCATGGACCCGTCCTGTGAGTCATGGAAAAGAGTTCAGCAGGAGTGCAAATCATGGGCAAAAAGTACGAGTTAGTCTACGATTCGTGGTTCCAAACCACAAACCGTCCTATTGGAATCGTGGTTGTTGATCAGAGAGATGCAATAATGAAGTCTAAAACCATGAATCGGTCGATGAACTGTAGAATGATTTGATGACCCATGGTTTGTCACAATAGGAAATGACGATTCTTCAGGACCACGATTGACCTCAACAAACTACGAACCTCATCTTAAATGATGGATCATCAACCAAGTCGTGATCCTTGCCGACTACAATTCTCCTTATTTATTTAGGATAGGGTTTCTAATGTCTATAAATACTTTTCCTAGGTTTTCTTTTATGCTGGATTCTCTATAATTTGTAGGAAACATATTCAAAAACTCTTGGTATTGATTTGTTCTTGTTTTTGACAGATTTACACATTCATAGTTCTTGATTCTTGATTTCTTCTTCAATTATTCAAGTTTCTGGATTTCTTTACTTCTTCTTGTAATTATATGATCATGAATGCTTCAACAACTTCTGATTATTTTCTTATGAACATGATTAGCTAAATCCACAACTAGGAATGTGGGAACCATAACAGATTAACAAATTAGACAAAGTACTTAGCAACTCTAAGACGATGTTTATGCATGTATTGATCTTCCCTTCGCTTTGATTGCTTTTTAACGATTTCAAATGTTAGAACTCACCTTATTCTTACTTGCCGGACCAAGGAGGTAATGAATGGGAAAAGGGTTAGTTACAATGGAGATTTGAGGCTATAAATCCCCATCTAATAGCTTGACCTTGTTCGGGAATAGCTAATCTGGGATCAAAGGTAAGAGTTAGTAAAGTATACACCCGCATATGGACCAAGTTACGTGGTAAAATTCATCTATCTAGGGGACCAACCATTTAGGTGAACCTAACATACCGATCTTGTATGCTAATCACCAGAATAGATTGCTAGTACAACACCTATAATGTTATGAATTCATGGGGAACACAACCCTAGTCCATCTTCTCTCTGAATAACAACAATATTGATACTTGCTGATTACTGGTTACTTAATAATTTATAAATATTAACTATTAATTAAAAACCCCTTTTGGGAAATAAGACGGCTAAGAGCGCAAATACACACAGTCAAACGAGATCCTACCATATTCCCTGTGGGATCGACCCTAACCTTGGTTAGGTTCTATATTCAAACAGTGACCACTTTATGCTTATTTTGGAGGTGTAATTTGGGCATATCATGTCTCCGTTAAGCTCTTGTCTTGATCTCCTAACCATGGACATGCTCTGGATTATCTTCCTCAACATTTCCTCAGACTTCAAAGCTCCATAATCACTCTATTATGCTCCAAATCTGTGCAAAATCCTTCATCTTTCAACCTACACGTCAAGATAAGCTACATAAGCATACTTCATATAAAGTAATCTCAAAAGTGTCTTAAAACAAGTGAAATGTGAGGCAATTTATAACATAAAATCACTACTTTTAGCCTCACATTACTCCACAAAGAAGTCTTAAGTTCATCTCTCAATTAAGCTATCTTTGAAAATGTGGCATGACTAACCAAGCAAGTTCTAGATTGCATGCATAAACATAAAAATAAAAAACAAAACTCACAACACAATGGCACTGGACTACGTTAAGCTATTTAATTTAACTCCCAAACTTGTAATCTAAGCATTTAACAATTTTTTTAATGTCAGAAAAAAGAGATGTATATGTCAATCTATGCAATTGAAGTTGATGCAATTATTTTTCGGAGGGATCCATTTTTCAAATAAAGTAAGTTTCATGCCTTAAGCAGACAACTATCACCATATAAGTCAAACTCACTCTATTTTACTTAAATGAAAATATGACTTATTCCCTTAAGAAAGTTACCTACCAATCTATCATTGAAAAAAGTTTGACTCTAGAATAAAAAAGAAAATACTGCCGCGGTTCAGCATTAAAGTAAACTCCCACAAAAGAACCATGGGTATGAAAAACCAGAAGATGAACATATTAAAACTGACTCCTAAGTTTGATACAGATAGGATGGAAAGCCTTAAAATTGATCAAAAGGCTTGTCATTCACTATACTACTACTACTACTACTAATTTTTCACCTCCACTAAAAACATTGCTTTGTCCCTTATGCATTAGAAAAAGTCAGCAATAAGAGGGATGAGCACTCCCTGTGGTGCTTTAAGCGCACTATCTTTCAGGCAATGCGTCTCGTTTGTTCTGGCTAGTGGACTAATAACTTGCATTGGTACTTTGACATAATTAGCATGCATTGGTATTTTGGCAGTCTTGCTATACCATCTGCTATGGATCTCTATCAGTTTCAATGGGACTTTCATTCCTTTCTAGGCTTGCGTTGCCATTACTTCTATTTGATGTCATGCCTTGGAGGATATCATTGATGACAGTGAAGTTTGAGGGAGTACACCAATAGTGAACAAGCTCTTCTCCCTCTCATACGCAAAGTCTTTGCTAGTTTGTTTGGTATTATAAGTTTCGTGCACTCTACTCCATACATAGGCAAATGGTATATCAACAGATCCTTCAATTCCTAGTTGGTAGAGGAGGTGTTGTAGCCACTTGGTCTTAGTTTTGTTATATTTTCATTCTGCATCCGATCTTTCAGACTCATCTTGGAGCCTCAATTTCTTTTGTGTGATGACCCTTTTTCCTTATAATCTAGACATTCCTTTCCTACCTTTCTTTAGAAACTATTTTGTAAATAATACTTATGGTGATGCCATCTTAGTACTTAAACAATTTATATACTGACAAATAAGTACGTTCAAATTCTCAGATCCTTCCAAATACTCAACTCAAGATGATTTCAAGTTAGGATTTTCTCCCATTAGATACTATATCTAAGTAGTCTGTGAAGTAACTTATGGACCATGAATGTCTTTACGATCATAAGTTTCTACATAAAGCAGAAGTCCTCAGGAAATAATTCTCTAAATCTTTCTGCAAAGTGGTTAACGGATCGTAAATTACTTCATGACCATGACTTACCTCATTAAAAAAGAACCCAACATTAACCTTCCCAGTCTATTTACATTAGGATTAATGGTTTGTGCCTTGTTCCATGGTCGTGAATCCTTTTGTGATCTCAAGATTATAACACACTTATCATATTTTGTCATTTTAATGTCTTTTATACAAGAGGGACAACTTCCACGATTGCAAATAGATTCCACGGACCATAAAAGTCATCTTCTTCAACAGACACACATATCCATAAAAGATATTTCCATATTTCGACACACACAACAACTACCCACACCCCAACTAGTCTAGGTTTGACAAGATATGTTAAAAATTAAGGGTTTCCCCTAAGAGTGTTTAGGACCATAGGGTTTTACCCTTTTTATGGTACGAATGGTAGTAGGCCATCCCCAATATGAATAACCTCGGGTTTTACCTTAATATTGAGTTTGGAACATGAATCTTACCTTATCTATGTAGACTTGACCAGAACTAAAAGTGGGGAGAAAAGTGTTCTTGCACAATAGTAAAGAGGAATGAAGGGTGATATATCAAAGAAAGAGAATGAGTAGATGAGTGTGTGTTTGTGTGTTTAGATATAGTAGATGAGGGAAAGTGAAGAGTTACTTTTACTGTTATTAAAGGAAGAGAAAAAAGTTGGAGTTTTAAAAGGTGAGACTTAAAAGGTGGTGTCAGGATTTTTTATACCTATTCCTATTATACAAACAAATTTACGATCGTGAATGGAACTTATGTTCCAAAACACAGCTCACAAATGGTCTGATACCTTTTCTTAGGTTAAGTTAGATCCACGACCATGACTTGGATCGCGATTCCATTCATGGATCAGGGGTTCCTTACCTGGACTATGCATTTATTTGCTGAATATGCAATCGTCCTTTGGCCCATAGATCCTAATGCAGACCGTAAGAAGTATTTCTCTGTGAGATTTTTCTAGGATCTCCTTTTTTATTCTTCAGCATAGTAATTCCTTGTTCTTATAATATCTGCACCACAATGCACATTTAAAAGAAAGAAATACTTAACCTAAAATGATTTTTTACCAAAAATAAAGAAATACTTAAAAAGAGTTTGGGTTTTTCCCAAGTAGCACTTGATTTAACATCGAGGCATGACAAAAATTATGATCTTATCAGCTTTCCTCAAGGTAGCCTGACAAGCGAGGCTTGTCTTTTTTTTTTCTTCTCGTGTTGGTCATATCCTAGTACCTTTCTAGCAATTCCATCATCTTTCCTATTTCAAAATTTGTTAATGATGTTGAGATGATTTTTCTCACCTCTTCTAGCCATTTTTTCTAGATCATGTGCTTTTTTCATATCTTTTATATGTTAATCATGGAGATTGCTGCATAGCCCCTTGGGAATTACAGATCTCCTCTTTCTCTAAAGACCACCTCATCACCCTAGACTCAAATATTTATTTTGTTGTTTTCGAGTCTATTAGATCCTTTCATATTTCTAGAAAGTTTATCCCAAGGATGATTGAGATCTATTTGTCAACTGCGTAATCTAGGATGACAAAGTCAGCTAGTAATGTGAACTTACCCATTTGTACTAGTACATCATCAACTATCCCAATGGGTTTCTTGATTGAATTATCCGCTATCTGAAGCTGCTATTTATAGATAGCCAATGACATCAAGTTAATGCTAGCTCCATTATCGCACACGACATTAGCAAAGTCATGTTGTCTAATGGTGCTAGGAATGGTGAAAGCTCCTGGATCTTCCTTCTTTTTGACTTTACATGCACAAACAATAGAATGAATAAGGTGATTAATCTTTACCTCTTTCTCTTGCGTGCCCTTCTTCTTTGTAAGTATGGTTTTCAGACACTTATCTTTTCTAGGCATTTCCTATATAGCATCCAAGAATGTGACATTCAACACTGCCTAGTTTAGAACCTCTGTGTACTTCTCGACTGTAACTTGTTTTAAATTTTTGATAAAACGTTAAGGAACTAAAGGGATAAGATTTGGAAGAGGTGGTAGATGTTTTGATACCTCCACGACTTCCTCCTCATCCAGGGAACTACTTTCTTCTTGCCTCTTAACTAGAACAACAACTCTTTATTTGGCAACTAGCATTGGTTCAATGACTTCAGACTTTTCTACCTCTTCTGGGAGCAACTTGCCTCTTTGAGTAGTGATTGTCATGTAATAAAATAGAGATCATTTCCACTAATTTTTGGGTCTATAGTGTTTCTTGGAAGTTTCCCCTTTTGAGGTAGATTTTTTTCTCTTGAGATATCTCTCATCTATATCTCAAGTTTTTGGATAGAGGCAGTATAGGAGCTTACCATCTCATACATGGTGCAAATTATAGCATATGTCATTTATTGATTTTGCAAAACTTTCTCAAGCATATGCTCCAATTTAGAGTTATTTTGCTCATGAGAAGGATTGTATTGCCACTACTGCGAGTTAGTGTCTACTCTCCAAGAGGGACATATGGATTTGCACTCTTATTTCAGAAACTTTTATTGTTTCCCTAATTTTCTTGATTTTGATTACCTTGTCTTTGATACCCGGTCCCTTGGTTACCTTGACCTTGAGTGTGTGGTATCTATTTGCTCTGGTAGTTCTGGCCTTGGTAGTTCTAGCATTAATATCTGTTTTGAGCATTGTTCATATATTTAGCTTCCTTGAATTGCATTGGAGGAGCTTTCGGATATTGCATCATTTACTGGGCAAAATTATCTTTTTACATAACCTGTACACTTTGTCTGCTTTAACCCTTTTTTATATCACTCTTCACAAATCTCTTGGTTAACAGTTCTATGTTTGTGGGCATATTAGATATCAATTGATCCCTTTCTTGGTTTTCTTTGACAATTATCGCGAGTAAAGGACTACCATTAAAAATACCGCCACTACTGCATGATGAGTGTCATGCCTGATTGTGCCTTGTAACTTTTTCCATAATCTCGCATATACAAGCATAATACTTCTCCATGAAACAACCCTTGGTCAAGTTGTTATCTATGGATTGGTTCAATTTACAAGACCCATATAGAATTTTTCCAAAAGAATATTCTATAGGAACCCGTGATTTGGTGATCTCTAGATATATTTCTTGAACCGCTCCACGCTTCATAAAGCTTCTCCCCAAGTAAGTGAAATATCTTATCTCTCATCTCAGCTCTCTTGTTTTGGGGGAACTACTTCTTTAAGAATATAATGACCAAATCTACCTATTTTGTGATGGTGTTTGGTGGAAAGATGTGAAGCTATGTTCAAGCTTCTCCAGTAAGGGAGTATTTAAATATGCTCAGTCTAATAGTATCATTAGGGACACTAGATTGCTTATGCATAGCACATACTCTAATGAAATTCTTTACATGATGATGAGGGTCATCATTTATAGAGTTTAAAAATAGCCCCTCAACTTTAAGCATTGCGTAGATGTTTGCATACACTTTGAAATCTGGAGCATTCACCTGGGTGGAACTATGGCATTAGCATAGCCAATCTTCCAATGTAGGTCAGCAAAGCAGCCTGTGCAACTTATGCTCATTGTGTTGCTTCTTGTGCCATGATCAACCTATTTCACAGAAAAAACAAACTAACTTTGTGTTGGAACAAAAGGAATTAATCTTAGTAAGTAACAATAGTATGGACTTTAGATCATATTCTCCAGCAACAGTGCTAAAATTTGATACATAAATACATCATCAGATGATATAACATGGACATATGCAAATATAGTAACCTAACTAGGTTGGGGTCGAATCCCAAGGGAATAGGGAGAAGCCAAATTTACTATAGGGATGATTACCAGATTAGTAGTCAATTTCTATTTCATAAAGGTTATAGAGAATTTGTAAACTAAAGATAAGAATGCAGTAAGTAAATACGATTATAAACTTATAGGATTAAAACACTAAGGATATGTCCTCACAATAGATATTTGGGTTTTAGATATGCACTCAGTTCTTGCACTACCTCTCAATCTTTTCCAAGAGTTGAATGATTTATCTCCATATGATATTTCCACAACTATAGGAGTTTATCCCTATTATTCCTAATATGAATTTATCAAACGAGGGTTAGCGCCTATAGTTCTCCCTCACGCCCCATTATTCAAAGGATCAGTTTTTTGAAAGGTTTAAAGTTAGGGTTTTCACCCAAAAGTCATTTCATTGAATTCCTCATCCCTTGAAATTTATTATTGTTGATTCCTGTATACTACAATTGTTGAATATTATTCTATCATACTCCGCCTTTCATTGAATTCTATGGTTCATGCTTTATTCTCATCCTATGAACCCCATGTATTATTTTATGATCTTTGAAAGCGTAAATCATGGTGTTGTTATTATACATGTTATTTTCATGAGAAAGTATTTTAAAGTTCAAAGCTTGTATTTCATAAAATATTTCAAGTCAAGTGTTTTAAGCTTTATGAACATGATTTATGCAAAATAAGAAAATCTTGTTTGCTTTTGAAAGTTGAATTGACAAAAATGATAAAGGACATTGAGCGTAAGGGCTCCCATGCATGATCTTTTTATGAAATTGAGTGAGAATGTTCAGAAGCACATTTTCAAGTAAGATTTGAGCATTCTATCTTTAGGAGGATTATTTAGCACCAAGACAGGTAAGGGTGCAAGGACCTAAACCCTAAAACTATGAATGCCAGCGTAGGATAGGATCGTGCCATTGGTTTGAGTGACTCCTTATTTAAACCCCCGGTAAGGGCTCATATTGGTTCCATATTATGCTTTATTCTATTCCCCAACAAGGTATAAGATGCCCTGCCAATGTGGACCATGTCATTGGGTATCATGATCTCTGCATGTCGGTTATAAGAAGCTCTCTAATGAAAATAAAAGTTATTTTTTGGTATTTATTTTAGCTTACAACTTTCATGGTGATGACTTGTTTATGGTCTAATTTCATGATATGCTTTACTTATTTCTGTCACTACTACAATTGCTTCCTTATTCAGTGTTGTGCTTTGTCTATGTTCGTATTGTTGCTTCTATTCATGTTTATTACATATCGTACATATCCACATATTAATGCTATTTGGTGTTGGATCTTTTAATGATGCAGATTCAGGTACTCAGGTTTGGCAGCAGACGCATCTTTAGGCACTACTCACTTTCAGATTTGGTGAGCCCTCCTTACTTTTGGAGGACTCCACTTGATTTATTATCATTATTCATTGATTAGTAGAGTATTCAGGTAGCCTAAGGCATTGTCTCGGTGAACCATCTAGTATGTTTAAGGCTTCATAGATAAGCCAACAGGCGGTAGATATTTAGCTTGTTTTAAGTTATTCATGTTTTAAAGATTATTGTTATAAAGGATATTTGCTTTTCCTTATTTTAAAATTTTGCATGCTCATCATTGGTAAAGTTTTCGCATGTGTTTAAGTATCTGGTTATATAGTAAGCCAGTCCAAGGGTCTGCTCGGGCCCAAAATAGTTTTGGGTGCTAGCCATGCCAAGGGTGTAGGCTCGGGGCGTGACATATATGCTCTAATTTCAAGGCACATCGGATAACCTACATCCATTCTTATAGGGGTATAGTTTGAATGTGGTGGAAGGTGATCCTCAACTCTTGACCAAAGAGTTTGATAGTTCTCTTTGACAATTTTGCCAGTTTGTTGAAAAAAAAGTTTCACGTTATGTCACATCCTCCTTGGCATAGTCCACACCTATGGATTGTTGTATACTGCAATATTTGAGATAAAATAATCAGTATAAAATTGATATAAGCATAATTAGATGGAGCGGTGGAGTTTCTTGCGACATTTCGAGTATTTTAAGAAAATATCCATTTATGCAATTGAACAAACACCTTAAAATAAGGATTTTCCTTATGGATAATCCAATGTGTCACTGTTCTACGACAAATGGCATAATTAAAATATTAAAAATAAATGTCTCACTCCGACATGGTTAGCCCAATGTGTCACCGTTCTATGAAGAATGACACAGTTATTTATCTGATATAGGCATCTTACTTCCAACGTGGTTAGCCCAATGTGTCACTATTCTATGATGAATGACTCCGTTAAATTTTTTGAAATAGGCATCTCACTTCAATGTGGTAAGCTTACCTGATTCACAATTTTAGGGTTGATGACCCAACTAATTAGCAAAATAAACTTCCCACTTAATCGTGGTTTGTCTAATATGTCACAATTTTTGGGTGGACGACCCAATTAAAATATTTGAAATAGACATTTAACTTTAGCCTAATGTGTCACATTTTAGGTTGGACTACCCAACAAAAATAAGTGAATAAACATATCATATCAATGTGGTTAGCCTAATGTGTCACAGTTTTAGGGTGGACAGCGCAATCAAAATAAATGAAATAGACATCCTACTTCGACGTGGTAGCCTAATTATGTAATAATTTTAAGGTGAATGACCCAATTTAAAATAAAGTTTGAAGTAAAGGCCCTTGCACGAGTAGACAACTTATGGGGTGGATGACCCAATGAAGTTCAAAATGAGGGCTCTCGCGTGGGCAAACAAAATATGCCTACCACTTATTGTCACGACCCGATTCCTCGGTCATGATGGCACCTACAACCCCCATTAGGCGAACTAATCCGCGTAATCCAGAATGATTAGTAATGGGCTACTAGCTAACAGTTAAGCTGAAGAAATGATATAATCAAGCGGAAGCAAAGGGACAAGATGAAAAGATAGATAACATGAATATATTACATATGCGGAAGCTAAACCAAACCCCAAAACCTGGTATCATAGTATAGATCCTGAACTACATATAAGGAGTACAAAGAATCCAAAATAATATATACATAATGTCTCCAAGTAGTAACATAATACATAGTACAAAATATAAACTTAATACATAGTACATAGTACAAAAGATAAACTTAATCTAAGATCCGGTTGCCAAGAGCTCACCCTCAGTCTGGATAGTCCAAAAGATCCCCAAGCACGAATCCCATAATCTAGTGGCGATGGCCCACACCAAGATCTGCACCAGAAGATGCAGAGTGTAGTATGAGCACCAATTGCAAAGCAACCGGTACCCAGTAGGTATCATAGGCCGACTGGGCACATATAAGATAAAAGAGCAGTAATAAGCAGAATAGAAAACAATTAGTCACAGAAGGCAACAAATAAGTATACGAAAGCTAGCACAGAGGGAACACAAGCAGGAACAACACAAATGGATAGCTAAAAGAATACACATCACAGGCAGAAGAAAGAAACACGTACCCGGGATCCTCGCAACAACAAGTGTATATAAGGAATAGTTTAGAAAGCAGGCGGTATATCGGTAACCTCAAATGAAAAGATAAGGAGAGGAGGAAAACAGTAAACATGCTTGAATACAAGGAACGATAACCTAACTAAGCATGCAATCTCAAGTCAAGAATTCAACAACTGGAAGCCCAAGTTTAACCTTAACAATATCCAAAGTCATAAGAACCACAATAGAACCAATAGTGCAAAAAAGTAATAATAAGTCTACCTACAGTCCCACAGGCGCCCATACACCCGAGGAACACAAACAAGTGAAGACAAACTCCCGACATCCCATACTATCGGAGCTTACAATCAATAAACAACAAACAAGGGTGGTACATCACACAAATGAATGATATGCGAACCTAAGTGTAACTGCAGTGTCAGTATGTTACCCCCTCCGGTGCCCCAAAGGTCCAATAAAGGCGGGATCCATATGAGGACTTCTCCTGAGTACATCTACTCCACTGTACACCCCTCCCCCCAGTCACCCTTTTGACTGTGGAACTTGGTCTTGAATAAAAGGGTCCATGGAGGTCTACTCGTAGACCACATACTACACTCTAACCTCAAAGTATCAGTCCGGAGTGCCACCGGATCCAAACTAGTACTCGAATGCTCAAAATGCATGCCTGAATCCTATTCAGGTCTAAATCAATGAAATAAGTCTCATAAACCTCCTTCAAGGATGCTCGGGCATATTCAGGCCTAAAACAGTAGTAAATCCAGTCCAATGCTTGGCTTTACCGAGTCTAATATCATTTCTCATCTATAACAGGGTCAATCTAGCACCTCGGTTCAACTGGGTCAAGTGTATAGTAGGAAAACTCTAGCGAATCTTTCTTTTAACTTTTCTTACCCCAAGAAGATCCATTAAGATGATACCAAATTATTTCATAATCAATTTTACCAAAAATGGGCCACACAGGCCATGGAAGATTTAGAAATCATCAATAGAAGGCCCCAAGCCAAAACAATAGTAAAATCATGAAGAAAATCCTTTTATCTGCATGATAATGGCATGCTCAATCACAATCAATAGCCCAACGACTCACAATCAACCTATCTACCCTGCACAGGCTCCAATCATTCTACAACACAGATAGCCAGCTCTATAATAATAATAACAATGTTCGGGACTCACAGATATTCCAAATTTCCCACCATATATGTTCCAGAGTCAATATAAAGCCTCACAGGACCACAAGGATGATTAGAGCGTATAAGACAAATACTACAAACATCGGAGGAAGAAAAGTAATCGAACGTGAATAAAGTGGTCAAGGTCTGTGGTACCAACTAGTAAACCTAACCCAAGGATGCCCATTAGTATAATTTTATCCTATATATGCAAAGTCTAAAGAGTTTAAACTGTAACCTACCTGTCATCCAATGACAAGTTGTTGGCACGACGATATCGAGCCGAACCAATTCGAAAAGCTCCGGATGATAATCAAACTATCAAAATCATAAATAATACATCAAGACGAGTCTAATGACACCCATATTGCTATAATAATAGCTGGGTTGAAATTCGAGTCACCGGAGGGCCTATGGGCCTCACAACCTGAAGTCTGAAATGAAAAAGTGCACGATGATCACCACACTCCAAGGTGTGCATGCTCAGATTTTTGAGAGAATTTAGCCAAGGAATTGGCCCAACCCAGCCAGCCAACTATGAGGATCAATGAAGAACCAAATGAGAAAAATTTAGAGATTAAAGCTGATAAAACTTATAAATTATGATAGAGGAATGATTTCAAGCAAGAATTATGCACCTCAACACCAAGAATTGATCAAATACTGAGTTTAGACTAGTTTGAAGCTGTTATCAATGGAGATATCATATTTTGAATGAAAGAGACGAAGTTAAGAGTTTATATACTGCCCAGGGGTCCTTCATCGTGATCGTAAAGGGACCCCTGGCGGTCGCGAGGACCACGCTGGATAGACCATCGCGATCGCGAGGACTAGCCATGCGATCGCGAAAAACAAAGGGGGAGAGGCTTCATCGCAATCGCGATAGGCAATCACGCAATCGCAAAGAACAAGTGACTATGTGCTTCATTGCGGTCGTGAGAGAGGAGCCTCGCGATTGCAATTAAGGCCTGAGGCCTGCACCTGTAATAGCAAAATCTGCAACTTTTGAAAACTCGATAGGGCATTTCGGGCACAATCGGAAACCGATACTCAAAAACCAAAAATGCTAACAGAGTGGAAATGACATTCCGAACTCAACAGAATTGACAAAACATTCATACAGGGTTGTTTCGGAGAAATGTTGACCCAAGTCAACACTAACCAACAAGCAACTGAACACTCGAAATGAGCCTGGGACACTCGAGGCCCGAACCAACCATCTACCTAACCCTCCACATTTTGGAGCTGATGAAATTGTCAGATTTTGAATTCGACACTCCGATCATTTAAAGATGACCAAAGTTAAACTTCCAACTCCAAATGGCCTGAACACAGAAAAAGCAATACAAACGCCACACCGAAAGTTCTCAGGCCTCAACTAAAGGTCCAACTAGACCAAAGAAACTGTCAGAATTCAATTCCGAGCATGTTAGCTAAGAATGCTGACTAAGGTTAATGATATTCTAAGTTAAGGCTCTAAAATAGGCAAACGACCAAAACAACCAAACAAATGACCAGGGCACCAAACTACTGGTCCCAGCAAGCCATAAATGACCTGGGGCCACTACATAAAGCCTCTACAATACAATGAATACGTAAACACGAAGATGACTGGAAGGGTCATCACAACATCCCCTACTAAGAAGACTTTCATCCTCGAAAGTCAAGAAGAAGGGAGTACCTGAAGGCTCAAACAACTGTGGATAGTGAGCACGTAACTCACTCTCGATCTCCCAAGTAGCCTCCTTAACCGGATGATGCCTCCACTGAACTTTCACAACCAAAATCTCCCTAGATCTCAATCTCTTGATATCTCTGGCCAGAATAGCTATCGGCTCCTCAACAAAGGATAAACTCTTATCTAACTGGATCAAATCTCGATGCAATACATGAGACTTATCTAGAACATACTGGCATAATATCAAGACATAAAAAATGGGATTCACAGCTGAAAACATTGGGGGCAAAGCTAACATATAGGCAACACTACCAACCCTCTACAGAATCTCAAATGACCCAATGAACCTGGGGCTAAGCTTACCCCGCTGACCAAATGTCATCACGCCCTTCATGGACAATACTTAAAGGAATACCAAGTCACCAACACTAAACTCCAAGGAACAAATTCTACGATCAGTGTAGCTCTTTTGCCTACTCTGGGCTACTCTAAGCCTATCCTGAATCAAACAGACTCGGTCTAAGGAATCTCTAAGATAATTTCTACTATGTTGGACTCTGAACCATCAAACCAACCAATCGGCGATCTGCAATGCCTACCATACAAAGCCTCAAAATGTGCCATGCCAATTCTCGAATAAAAACTATTATTGTAAGAAAACTCGGCCAATGGCACAAACTGATCCCAAGAACCTCCAAAGTCAAGAACACAAGTCCCAAGCATGTTCTCCAGGACCTGAATAGTCCTCTCGGACTGACCATCTGTCTGAGGGTGGAAAGCAGTACTAAACTAAACCTTTGTACCTAAATCTCGCTGAATAGACCTCTAGAACTGAGATGTGAACTAAGTGTCGCGGTCTAAAAGGATAGAAGCTGGGACCTCAAGCAACTGGACAACCTCACGAAGGTAGATCTGAGCTAACCTCTCTGCGTCGTAAGAAGTTTGAACCAGTAAGAAGTATGCTAACTTAGTCAGCCTATCAATAATCACCCATATGGAATCAAGCCCATGAGAAGTACGAGGCAAACCAATAACAAAGTCCATAGTAATCCCTTCCCACTTCCACTCAAGAATGGGAAGAAACTGCATCAAACCACCAGGTCTCATGTGCTCGAACTTAACCTGCTGACATTTCAAGCACCGAGATATGAACTCTGTTATGTCCCACTTCATACCGCTCCACCAGTAAAGCTATCTCAAATCTTTATACATCTTTGCTGCGCCAGGATGAATGGAGTATCTAGAACAATGCGCCTTACAAAGTATCAACTGAACCACATATCCAACCCTCGAAACATAAAGACAACTGTCGAACCTCAAAATAACATCAGAACCCAATTTAGCTCGACCGGCCTAACCCTGAACTACCTGATCACGAAGGTCACACAAACTCTGATCCTCAAACTGTCGGCTCTGAACCTCTAAACTGCCAATAACTGTTCTAGGATCTGACAAGTCAAGCCTAACCAAATGGTTAGCCAAGGACTGGATGTCCAAGGCCAATGGTCGCTCAAAAACTGAATGTAAAGCTAGGCTGATACTCACCACCTTCCGACCAATGGCATATGCTACCACGTTTGCCTTTCCCGAATGATATAGAATGGTTAAATTATAGTACTTCAGTAACTCTATCCATCTCCTCCGCCTCAAATTCAGCTCTCACTGACTCATAATGTACTGAAGACTATGATGGTCGGTGAATATCTCACAATGAACTCTATATAAGTAGTGCCTCCAGATCTTGAGCGCGAAGACTACTGCCGCCAACTCTAAGTCATGAGTGGGGTAGTTGCGCTCGTGAAACTTTAGCTGCCTAAACACATATGCTATCACTTGACCCTGTTGCATCAACACTATAGTGCCCCGAACTTAAGATACGCATGCAACTCATAAATGTGAAGGAATCATTATGAACCAAGATGATAAGGTTATGAATGGATAATTATACAAAGGGATGATCATACTAAGCCATTTGAAGTGATATACCAAGGTTATAGACAAAGGGAGACTTGGAACAAAAGTTCAAATTGAAGAATTCACTACGGTGGACTATTTCAAGCAAGCTAGTACAAGGTCTTAATTCTAATGGTTAATCTATTAAAATAAAATGATTTAGAGGTCCTATGAAGTACCTAATTAAAGGTATTTGAGTCTAATTTGCAACACAACAAATCTCTCATACATAAAAATTTGGAGTAAAAAGTTATGCGCATTTTACTACAGACACGCGCACCGTCCAATCACTGTGGGACATGTGGCAGCCTTGGATAAGTCATCCAAAAGTGGTGTATTTATATTGAAACTTTGGGATTTCATCTCCCATACATATCAGAACATAAGGGACCTGCTTAACACATGTTTTCTTCAGTTCTTCCCCATCTCAAGCCCTCCCTAGCATAAGGTAAGTGAATTCCTTCAAGAATCAAGTGTATTTTTCATCATAGGTCACGGACCATACTAAGTCAAGTATTTTCTTGAAGGAAAAGGTGTTGTTATTGAAGATAAAAAGTGTGCAGGGATTGTATTCCTATTGATAAAGGTATGGATGCTATTCTATCTCTATAAATAGGACTCTAAGAGTTGTTTTAAGTATAATTTACGGGTAGGACTCACGGGACGGTGAAAGGAAGTAGTTAGTCCATGTTTTGCCCATTGTAACTAATATATTAAGTGAGGAGGGAGTATGTAGAGGGATGTAATGGTTGTATTGTTGAATAAATAAGGTGTGTATTGTGGTGTATTGAGGCAGCAAGCTTGCTGCAATAAAGAGGAATGCTAGGTATAGCAAACACGATTTCTATGGCAATTGCAAGCTTGCCCCTCGTCAAGTGTTTGATAAAATGCCTAAATGGATTGAGGATGTTGTTTATATGTTATTTTAATTCCTATCACTGTATTAAATGTTATAATTCTTTCCCAACTTAATCTATGAGCTTAAAGGGTCATTTAAACGCTACTAAATAAAGAACTTTCGAGGCGGTATTTAAAAGTCGAGGGGTCAAGTTTATGACCTTGTTTGGGATATGGAATGGGCTGCATATTGTAAGGAATTGATGGAGGGATTAATATTGACTTCATAGGTGGTCATAGTTCAGTTGATAAGGGGAAAAGAGAGTGGTGTGACCATACACCATTTAATTATCTTATTTGCTAAGCTATTCGCTCATAAGCTATTATCATCTTCCCGACCTCGCCATATTTCTTGGTTAGTCGCTTATACTATTGAATATGTTGTTATGTCATAGATAAGGAGTGTTTGAAGGGAACCAACGATGCTATATAAGGGAGAGAGAGTCTCGAAGTAAGGTATGTAAAGCTAAAACCTCTTTTCACCATCAAGGCACGACCTAAAGTCACATGTTCCTCCTATAAAGGTCATCATAGATTATATGCTTCTTGAAAGCAAAGCTTATTTCTATTATAGATCTCTCTTGTGTGGAGTTCTAAACCAATAGAGTTATAGTACTCATTTCTAGTCAAAGAAGTCACATGTTTCACACGATCATACAGGTATTCAGTTGAAACTCTTAGAAGTTACCGAGCATATATGTCACGACCTTAGAGAAATTAATTAGCCACAAAATAGACCTGAGTATATGGATCACATAGATATATGATTCTTCAGCTAAAAGAAAGTAATCAATATTCAGATAACAAGTTATATGATTCATAAGTTTCTTACTATGAGCCTTTACAAGTAAGGGTAAAGATGTCACCGAGGCAAATTTTAGGGATTTTAAACATATTTAATTAAGTAGTGTATAAGACGTTATATAAGGACCCCTGATATTGGTCATTGTATTAGTTTCACTTTCAGTTTCAGATTACATTCCCTGTATATGTATGCTCAGATTTTCCTATCTTTGATATTTAATTAAGTGAGCATTCTTACATATCTTCTTGTTATTCAGTATGCTTTACATACCAGTACATGTTTCATATATACTGACGTCCCTTTATTTTTGGGCACTGCATTTTATGAATGCAGGCTCAGGTACTCAGGCTAGCAGACATCCACAGTAGACCAGTGCCTTCCAGTTGGTCAGTTGGTAAGCTCCACCTCTCTCTGGAGCTATCAGATGCCTAGGTCACATGTTTTGGATTCATGTACATATCGTATGTTGGGTATGTCGAGGCCCTGTCCCGACTAGTTATCAGATTTTCAGTTGCAGACTCTTTAGAGGCTTCTTAGACATAGTTTTGTTTCAGCTGTACAATTAGTCTAGTGGGCCCTTCAGTTGTTTATGTTTCATAATATGTAAACACATGTTGATGTCCATATTGTATCTTATCAGTTTACAACTTTAGCATGAGTTTAGTATATATGTTTAGCAGGTGCTAGTGTAATCACTTGATGTCTGCCCCTCCTAGCTAGAGGTGTGACAAACTTGGTATCAGAGCACAATGTTCAAGTGTCCCAGAGAGTCTAAGAAGCCGTATCTAGTAGGACCTTCCTTATGAATGTGTTGCGTGCCACATTTATAATTAAGGGACTACGTGGGTATTTAGGAATTTGACCTTCTATTAAAATCTAGATCGTGCAGTAGAGCTAAGTCATAGAAAGTTACTTTTGACTCACATTATGTTTATTTGTGATACGGATCATGTATACCAAAGATACGGATAATGTAGGCCATAGGGCCACTACCAGCACTACTCAAGAGGCAACCACTATAGATCATTCTCCAGTATTAGCGGATCAGACCAGGGCTCAAGAGGTCTTGCCAAGTCCTCAGTGTCTAGAGCAGAAGGGCATACAAGAGTTTCTACACCTCCAGTAGCATCAACAGTAGTTTCTACACTGCTTGTACCACCACCAGGTGCCTCAAATCAGGATCTTAGAGGAGCAATACAGTTGTTCACCCAGTTAGTAGCTGCTCAAGTCCAAGGACAAAATGTTGCTACATGTAACACTATTCAGGGGGAGACTACTGGATCCAATGTTCGTGATTTCCTCAGGATGAATCCCCCGGTGTTTATAGGATCTAGTATGAAAAAGGACCCTTAACAGTTTATAGATGAGATCAACAGAATCTTCAGGGTTATGCATATATCTGAGACTGGGGCTGTGGAATTGGCCTCCTATCAGATAAAAGATGTTGCCATTACCTGGCATGAAATGTGGGTCGATTCCAGGGGCCCGAACGCCCCTCCAGCAGTTTGGGAAGAATTCTCGAGGGCCTTTATGGATCACTTTTTACCTTTAGAGCTCAGGGAAGCGAGGGTGGATGAATTTTATCCTTACGAAAGAATAACCTCAGTGTCAAGGAGTATAGCATGCGATTTACGCACTTGGCCAGATTTTCTCCAGAGATGGTCAGCACCTAGAGGGCGAGGATGCATTACTTTGTGGGTGGCCTTGGAGATTATTTAATTAACTCTTGTGTAGTTGATGCACTTAATAATGATATGGATATTGCTAGACTGATGGTATATGCATAGCAGGTAGAGGATCGCATCCGTGATCGCAGGGCAGACAGATCAGAAAGGGAGCAGAGTAAGAGGGCTAGGGCAGCTGGCAGGTATCACAGAAGTGACAGGGCTTCCTCCAGTAGCGGTCCACCTAGGCAGGCTCAGTCGACATCCAGCTTCACAGCTAGTGCTCCAGCTCAGTCATCAAGGTCCAGACAAGATCAAAGTCAGAATTCTAGGGCACCAGGCCCTCACTATCAAAGAGGTACTGGTCGGGGATTACCACCTCGGCCTACTTGTAGACAATGTGGCCGTTCTCATTTTGGAGAGTGCTTATATGGCTCTACTACTTGTTATGGGTGTGGATTCGAGGGTCACAAGATGTGTGATTGTCCTAGACTTAGAGCTGAGGGAAGGGGTGATAGATCACTGTCCACAGGCTCTGTAGGAGCATCCTCTTCTTCAGCAACACCTTCATCTCGTGATACTCAGGCAAAAATAGGCAGAGGTAATGGTAGGGGTAGAGGTAGAGGTTCGGATCCAGGAGCTGGCCCAAATCGAATATATGCATTAGCAGGCCGACAGGATTCAGAGACTTCCCCAGATGTGGTTACATGTACCTTATCCATCTTCTCTTATGATGTTTATGCATTGAGAGATCCAGGTATGACCCTGTCATATGTTACTCCATTTGTTTCTAAGAAGTTTGGAATAGAGCCAGAGTTATTACGTGAGCCATTTGCAGTATCAACTCCAATAGGAGAGTCTATTATAGCGAAAAGGATCTACTATGGGTGTCTAGTAACAGTACGTGGCCATGATACATTGGCTAACTTGATAGAGCTGGACATGGTTGATTTTGATGTCATTATGGGTTGGCTATCCTCTTGTTATACTATAGTTGATTGTCAAGCTAAGGTTGCTCGATTTCATTTCCCGGGAGAACCAGTCTTGGAGTGGAAAGGGAATGCTGTGATGCCTAGAGAAAGGTTTATTTCCTATCTTAAGGCACAAAAGCTTATAACAAAAGGATGTTTATATCACCTAGTCCATGTCAGAGACCTTGAAACAGTGGAACGTGTGTCAACTCTTCAGTCCGTACCCGTGGTGAATGAATATCCAGATGTGTTTCCCGATGAACTTCCTGGATTACCTCCGGTTAGAGATATTGACTTTGGTATCGACCTAAATCCTGATACCCGGCCTATATCCATTCCGCCTTATAGAATGGCACCAACAGAGTTGAAAGAGCTAAAGGAGCAGTTGAAAGATCTTCTTGAAAAAGGTTTTATTTGACCCAACATATCTCCATGTGGCGCTCCAGTACTATTTGTACATAAGAAGGATGGAACAATGCGAATATGTATAGATTACAGGCAGTTGAATAGAGTAACAATAAAGAATAAGTACCCCCTACCCAGAATAGATGATTTATTTGATGAGTTGCAGGGAGCTAAATGTTTTTCAAAGATTGACTTAAGATCTGTTTATCACCAGTTGAGGATACGTGAAGTTGATATTCTGAAGACAGCCTTCAGAACTAGATATGAGAACTTTGGGTTCCTTGTCATGTCATTTGGACTGACGAACGCCCCAACAACTTTCATGGATATGATGAATAGGGTTTTCAAACCCTTTCTTGATATGTACGTGATTGTATTTATAGATGATATCTTGATGTATTCACGTGATGAGGCAAAGCATGCAGACCATCTCAGATCAGTTCTACAAACTCTTAGAGAACACCAACTTTATGCCAAGTTTTCTAAATGTGAATTCTGGGTGAACTCAGTGGCTTTTCTTGGCCATATGGTCTCTGGTGAAGGTATCAAAGTGGACTTTCAGAAGATAGAGGCTGTGAAGAGATGGCCTCGACCTACCACTCCGATAGAAGTGCGTACTTTCTTGGGGCTCGTCGATTATTACAGGAGGTATGTGGAGGGATTTTCCTCTATTTTTTCCCCATTGACTAAATTAACACAAAAAGCAGCCAAATTTCAGTGGTCAGATGCTTGTGAAAGAAGCTTTCAAGAGATGAAAGATAGATTGACTACAACTCCTGTATTGGCCTTACCAGAGGGAACAGAAGGGTATGCCATTTATTATGATACTTCGAGTATCGGCGTAGGATGCGTCTTGATGCAACATGGTAAGGTTATAGCATACGCTTCTCGATAATTGGAAAAACCTGAACAGAACTACCCCATACATGATTTAGAGCTTGTAGCAGTTGTATTCGCACTTAAGATTTGGTGCCACTATTTGTATGGGGTACCTGTTGACATATTTACAGACCATAAGAGTCTCCAATATATCTTCAAGCAAAAAGAGTTGAATTTGAGGTAGAGAAGGTGGCTAGAGTTGTTGAAAGACTACGATGTCAATATTCTCTACCACCCTGGTAAAGCTAAGATTGTAGCGGATGCTCTCAGTCGCGTTTCTATGGGTAGCCTAGCACATTTGTCACCCACTCAACATGAAGTAGCATGAGATGTTCACAGATTAGCCAGTCTAGGAGTTCGACTTTTAGATTCTGAAGATGGGGGTGTGGTTGTGCAGAACACTACAGAGTCATCATTAGTGGTGGTAGTGAAAGAAAAACAATATGATGATCCCTTATTACTCCAGTACAGAGAAGGAATCCGACAACAAAAAATTTCAGCATTTGAGATGGCGGGGGATGGTTCCTTAAGGTGCCGAGAAAGATTGTGTGTTCCTAATGTAGATGGTCTAAGACAACAGATAATGGCTGAAGCACATTATTCCCGGTATTCCATTCATCCAGGCTCTACAAAGATGTACCATGACCTTAAAGAGGTCTACTGGTGGAATGGCATGAAAAGGGATATAACAGAGTTTGTAGCACAGTGCTCCAACTGCCAGCAAGTGAAAGCAGAACATCAAAAGCCCGGTGGCCTAGCTCAGACTATGAGCATTCCGGTATGGAAATGGGAGGCCATTAACATGGATTTTCTTACAGGTTTGCTTTTCTTATTTCACAAGCATGACTCTATTTGGGTGATCATCGATCGATTAACAAAATCATCCCACTTCTTACCAGTTAAGTCTACCAGTACCACAAAAAATTATGCCAAGCTATATATAAGAGAGATTGTTTGCTTGGATGGAATCCCAATGTCCATCATTTCAGATAGGGGTTCCCAATTCACCTCACATTTTTGGAGGTCATTCCAGGAGAGTTTGGGAACATAAGTGAACCTTAGCACCGCATTCCATCCACAGATGGATGGCCAAGCTGAGCGCACTATTCAGACACTCGAAGACATGTTGAGAGCATGCATTCTGGACTTTAAAGGCAATTGGGATGATCATTTGCCCTTGATAGAATTTGCCTATAATAATAGCTATCACTCTAGTATTGGATGGCTCCATTTGAAGCTCTTTACGGGAGACGATGTAGATCACCTATTGGTTGGTTTGATGTAGGTGAGACTTAAATATTGGGACCAGATCTTTTCCATCAAGCATTTGAAAAGGTAAAGCTAATACAGGAGTAGCTGGAGATTGCTCAAAGCCGAGAGAAATCTTATACAGATGTGCGGCGCAGAAATTTAGAGTTTCAAGTTGATGACTGGGTATTCTTGAAGGTATCGCCTATGAAGGGGGTTATGCGATTTGGAAAGAAAGGTACGTTGAGCCCTAGATATATTGGTCCTTATTTAATCCTAAAGAGAGTTGGCCAAGTAGCCTATGGGGTTGATTTACCTCCTGAGTTAGCAGGAGTGAATCCGGTCTTTCACGTGTCTACGTTACGTAAATGCTTAGCAGATCCTTCTCAAGTTATCCCTTTAGAGGGTATAGAGCTCTCAGAAGATTTAGCATATGAAGAAGTCCTGGTGGCCATACTAGATAAACAAATCTGAAAATTGAGAACAAAAGAAATAACTTCAGTTAAAGTCCTATGGAAAATTCAAAATGTAGAAGAAGCCAGGTGGGAAATAGAGGCCGACATGAGGGGCAAATATCCTCACTTATTCAAGGAACAACCAGAAGGTTTTTAAAGTAATTATTCCTTTCATTCGAGTATCAATTTTCGTCATATTTGTTAATACTATTTTATCAATATGCTAAATGTTCAGGTACTTGATACGTGCCTATGATTCAAGAGCTCTATATGTTCCTCAGAGTTGAGATGTAAAATTGAAGGAGTATGAGGTAATTTATATTAAATACAATAGTTTTCATTCCTATAAGGCCAAGCAGAGCCACATTGATACCTGTTGAATATTATTCTCTTATTGTGACGCTCTATGAAGCGTATGGTATATGTTTTGGTTAGTTGATAGGTTTCGGATAGGGAAGTTTACAAGGGAAACTCTACCATTATTTTTGGAAAAAGGTAGAGTTATAATAATTTTGAGTCGTATCCTTCATTCGAGGATGAGTTATCTCAAGGGGGGGATAATGTAGTACCCCGAACTTAAGATACGCGTGCAACTCGTAAACGTGAAGGAATCATTATGATCCAAGAGGATAAGGTTGTGAATGGATAATAATACAAAGGGATGCTTATACTAAGCCATTTGAAGTGATATACCAAGGTTATAGACCAAAGGGAGACTTGGAACAAAAGTTCAAATTGAAGGATTCACTATGGTGGACTATTTCAAGCAAGCTAGTACAAGGTCTTACTTGTAACGGGTATATATCATAATATAAAATGATTTAGAGGTCCTATGAAGTACCAAATTAAAGGTATTTGAGTCTAGTTTGCAACTCAACAAACCTCTCATCCATAGGAGTTCGGAGTAAAAAGGTATGCACATTTTACTACAGACACACGCACTGCCCAATCACTGCGGGACATGTGGCAGCCTTGGGTAAGTCGGCCAAAAGTGGTGTATTTATATTGAAACTTTGGGATTTTGTCTCCCATACATATCAGAACATAAGGGACCTTCTTAAAACTTGTTTTCATCAGTTCTTCTTTATCTCAAGCCCTCCCTAGCCTAAGATAAGTGATTTCCTTCAAGAATCAAGTGTATTTTTCATCGTAGGTCACGGAAACATACTTAGTCAAGTGTTTTCTTGAAGGAAAAGGTGTTGTTATTGAAGATAAAAAGGGTTCAGGGAGTGTATTATTATTGATAAGGTCTATACCTATAAATATGACTTTAAGAGTTGTTTTAAGTATAGTTTACGGGTAGGACTCACGTGACGGTGAAAGGAAGCCGTGAGTCCATGTTTTGCCCATTGTAACTAATATATTCGGTGAGGAGGGAGTATGTAGAGGGATGTAATGGTTGTATTGTTGACTAAATGAGGTGTGTATTGTGGTGTATTGAGGCAGCAAGCTTGCTGCGATAAGGAGGGACACTAGGTATAGCAAATACGATTTCTATGGCTCTTGCAAGCTTGTCCCTAGTCAAGTTTTTGATAAAATGCCTAAATGGATTGAGGATGTTGTTTATATGTTATTTGGATTTCTATCACTGTATTAAATGTTATAATTCTCTTCCAACCTAATCTATGAGCTTAAAAGGTCATTTAAACGCTACTAAATAAAGAACTCCCGAGGCGGTATTTAAAAGTCGAGGGGTCAAGTTTATGACCTTGTTTGGAATATGGAATGGGCTGCATATTATAAGGAATTGATGGAGGGATTAATATTGACTTCATAGGTGGTCATAGTTCAGTTTATAAGGGGAAAAGAGAGAGGCGTGATGATACACCATTTCATTATCTTATTTGCTAAGCTTGTCGCTCGTAAGCTATTATCATCTTTCCGACCTCGCCATATTTCTTGGTTAGTTGCTTATACTATTGAATATGTTGTTATGTCATAGATAAGGAGTGTTTGACGGGAACCAATGACGCTACATAAGGGAGAGAGAGTCTCGAAGTAAGGTATGTAAAGTTAAAACCTCTTTTCGCCATCAAGGCACGACCTAGAGTCACATATTCCTCCTATAAAGGTCGTCATAGATTATATGCTTCTTAAAAGCAAAGCTTATTTCTATTATAGGTCTCTCTCGGGTGGATTTCTAAACCTATTGAGTTATAGTACTCATTTTTAGTAAAAGAAGTCACATGTTTCACACGATCATACATGTATTCAGTTGAAACTCTTAGAAGTTACCGAGCATATATGTCACGACCTTAGAGAAATTAATTGGCCACAAAATAGACCTGAGTATATAGATCACATAGATATATGATTCTTCAGCTAAAAGAAAGTAATCAATATTCAGATAACGAGTTATATGATTCATAAGTTTCTTACTATGAGCCTTTACAAGCACGATGAGATTATAGCCTACTCTGCAGCGTGTGGTGGGTATCATTAGGGCCACTACGTGCAATACTATTCTTTACACAGAATTCAGACAGAGTCAGCTGGAACTTCCCATCGTGGATTCCCCTGACTACACAGGCCTGTGGGAAGACCTTACAGGAGCCCTGGAGGGCGTACCTTGACAAACCATGTTATCCAGACTATGAGATTTCACACATGGTTGTGATAGTTGGCTACAGATGCCAAACAGGTGTCACCGATCACCGACAACAGGCCATCTAGTGACTTCCTAACAGTTAGTATTACATAAAGAGTAGATAAGCTATGTAAAAGGGTAAATATGTCACCTAGGCAAATTCTAGGGATTTTAAACATATGTAATTAAGTAGTGTATAAGACGTTATATAAGGACCCCTGATATTGGTCATTGTATTAGTTTCACTTTCAGTTTTAGATTACATTCCCTGTATGTGTATGCTCAGATTTTCCTATCTTTAATATTCAATTCAGTGAGCATTCTTACATGTCTACTTGTTATTCAGTCTTCTTTACATACCAGTACATGTTTCATATATACTGACGGCCCGTTATTTTTGGGTGCTGCATTTTATGAATGCAGGTTCAGGTACTCAGGCTAGCAGACATCCATAGTAGACCAGTGCCTTCCAGTTGATCAGTTGGTAAGCTCCACCTCTCTCTGGAGCTATCAGATGCCTAGGTCACATGTTTTGGATTCATGTACATATCGTATGTTGGGTATTGTGGGGACCCTGTCCTGACTAGTTATCAGATTTTCAGTTGCAGAGTCTTTAGAGGCTTCTTAGACATAGTTTTGTTTCAGCTGTACAGTTAGTCTAGTGGGTCCTTCAGTTGTGTATGTTTCATAATATGTAAATACATGCTGATGTCCATATTATTTCTTATCAATTTACAACTTTAGCATGAGTTTAGTATATATGTTTAGCAGGTGCTCGTATAACTCAGTTGACGTCCGCCCCGCCCCTCCTAGCTAGGGGCGTGACAAACACACAACCAAGACCAACCCCGAAAGCATCACAATACACGGTGAAACTTTGACCCTCAACATGCAATGTCAAAACTAGAGCTGAAGTCAATAAGTCCTTAAGCATCTGGAAGCTATCCTCGCACTGATACGACCACTGAAATGGAACATCCTTCCTAGTCAGCATAGTCAAGGGTGCTGCTATGGAAGAAAATCCCTGAATGAACCGCCTGTAGTAACCCACTAACCCAATAAAGCTGCGAACCTCGGTAGCAGTGGTCGGTCTAGGCCAATCACAAACCACCGAAATCTTACCCGGATCAACTCTGATCCCATCCTTAGACACAAGTGCCCTAGGAATGCAACTTACTCAAGCCAAAACTCACATTTTGAGAACTTGGCATAAAACCGATGATCTCTCAAAGTCTAAAGTACAGATCTATGAAGACTATCACGAAAATATCCAAGTAGGGGATAAGCACCCTATGCATCAAGTCCGTGAAAGTTGCAGGGGCACTAGTCAACACAAAAGACATCACTAGGAACTCATAATGGCGATAACGTGTCCTAAATGCTGTCTTAGGTATGTCCTCTACCCTAATCTTCAACTGATGGTAGCTGGACCTCAAATCAATCTTCAAAAATATGGTTGGACCCTGAAGCTGATCAAACAAGTCATCAATCCTCGGCTTCGAATACCTATTCTTTACTGTCACCTTATTCAGCTACCGATAATCAATACACATCCGCATCGAACCATCTTTTTTCTTCACAAATAGAACAGGAGCACCCCAAGGTGACACACTTGGTCTAATAAACCCCTTAGCTAAACAATCCTGGAGCTTCTCCTTAAGCTCCCTCAACTCAGCAGGAGCCATACGGTAGGGAGAAATAGAAATGGGCCGGGTGCTCGACTCTAACTCAATAGAAAAATCAATATCTCTCTCAGGTGGAAGGCCTGGCAGGTCAGTAGGGAACACATCTAGGAAGTCTCTAACGACATGGACTGACTCAGGAAATGAAGATAGGAGATGATCCCAGATGATGCGCGGCTAAAAGAACCCTGCCACACAACTGGGGATACACTAGGCATGGTGATGGTAACGATATTGGCATAATAATCCAAAACCACACGGTGAGGGGATAACCAGTCCATACCTAGTATCACATAAAAATCTAACATATCAAGTATCATCAAATCACCCCAAGTCTCCAAATCACCAACATATATCATGCAAGATCTCACAATCTGATCCACTACTAAAGAATCTCCTACTAGGGTCAAAACATAAATAGGAATAGATAACGGCTCACTAGATAACCCCAAACAAGGCACAAAGTAGGCAGATATGTATAAACATGTAGATCCAGGATCAAATAAGGCCATAGCAGATTGATGGCAAAGAAATTGTACCTGTAATCACAGCATTTGCCTCTGCCTCTGGTCTCCCAGAAACTGCATAAAACTGACGATGACCTCCACCTGCCCGACTGCCATCCCTACTACCTGCTCTGCCATATGGGGCACCACCCCTGGCCTGACCACCACCCCCTATAGCCGGTGGCTGAACTGCTCGCAAAGTATCGACTGTCTGAGCGGCTGACTGAACTGTACCTCACTGGGGGCAGTCTCTAGCATAATGGGCAATAACACTACACTCAAAACAAGGCCCTGATGGCCTAACTGTCGAGACCGACCAGTAGAACCTGTATGGCCACCATGCCTGATGCCCCAAAAGCTGCACCCCTTGAAGACTGACCCTGCTCGAACTGAGAACTACCAGAAGTCTGAAGTGAAGCCTAAACCAATCGGTTGGACTGACCCTGGTGCTGCTGTGGCTGATAACACCGGCCCCACTGGACTGAACCCCTACCACCATGTCTAGAACCACTATAGCCACCCTGATTTTAAGGCCTCTTATCTCTAGCCCCCTGATCATATTGATTCAAGTCCTTCATAGTATGGACATAGTCTGTAATAGCCTGAAATGACCGACCACTAGAAACCAATATCTCAGCTGGCTGTCTAAGCTCTATCCGCAATCCCCAAACAAACCTGTGAATTTTGTCTGGCTCGGTGGGAATGATCATAACTCCAAATGGAGCAAGCTGATGGAAATGGGTCTCATACTCAGATATAGACATGGATCCCTGCATAAGCCTAGTGAACTACTACCGGTGACGCTCACGATCACTCTGAGGTGAACTTAGCCATGAAGGCCTCATATAACTCAAACCAAGGCATTAGAGGTGATGTAGAAGGTATGCAAGCAATTTGTACCCTCCACTATAACTTCGCTAGACCCTCTAGCTGATACGTAGTATATCCAACCCCGCTAGTCTCTAACAAACCCAGATGGTGTAACATCTCCTCACAGGTAGTAATGAAGTCATGTGGATCCTAACCCAATGTAACAACGAATCTCGGTGGCGCCAATCTTAGAAATCTACTCAAGGCCTTCTGATCCCCATCTGTCATAGCTAGGCAAGGACTAAGAGGCTGTGAAACCTTTGGAACTAGAATAACCTTAGCACGGGGAGCCATAGTAGTAGGCTGCGCTCCTGAAGTCTGAACACCCAGGACTTCCCCTTGAGCGGATGTTTATGCTACCTTAGAAGGTCGCTCTCTAATTATGCCCAATAGTTGAAGTAGTAAACCGCGAATATCTGAAGACTGAGCTGGGCCTGAAGCTGACATAGAAACTAGTGCTGGAACTGGTGGTATTTGGGCTGTCCCCGGGTCCACATGTTTCTGCTCAGAAACAAATTTTGGCTCATAATCATGCTCGGGCTCTACCTCAACTCTAGTAGCTCTAGCATGTGCTGCTGCTCTAGGACGTCCTCGACCCCTACCTCTACAACCTCCCCAGCCCCTAACTGGTGTCAAGGGTGCTGGAGTCAAAGGCTTATCTCTGCCCGACGCCAATGATCTTATACGAATCATCTACGAAAGAGTAAATAAGAACAAGTGATATTTCTAGAAATTTCCAAGTATACTACGCACGAGATAGAATCAAGAAAATTCCATTCTTCCTAAGATGTCACCATAGCCTCCCAAAGCTTGAGTACGGACGTCTCTGCCCTGATCCACAAGACTCTACTAGACATTGGCTCCTATACCTATGACACCAATGAACCTAAAGCTCTGATACCAAGCTATGACGACCCGATTCCTCGGTCATAATGGAACCTACAATCCCTCAGTAAGCGAACCAATCCCTGTAGCCTAAAATGGTTAGTAATGGGCTACTAGATAACAGTTAAGCAGAAGAAATGATAAATCAAGAAGAAGCAAAGCGACAAGATAAAAAGATAAATTACAGGAATATATTACATATACGGAAGCTAAACCAAACCCCAAAACCTAGTATCATAGTATAGAGCTGGAACTACATATAAAGAGTATGAAGCATCCAAAATAATATATACATAATGTCTCCGAGTAGTAACAGAGTACATAGTACAAAAGATATTCATGCAATTGGGCATCTCAGAATAGGGTGGGGTGTTGGACAGGGTTGAGGTCAAATCCACATTTATGGAAGAAATAAAGGCCAAAGAGTTTCAGGATGCACAGTTAAACAAGCTTCAGAGCAAGGTAGTATCCGGAGAGTTTGGGGATGTCGTGTTAGACGCTGGTGGGGTGATGAGTTTTAGGGGGAGGATTTGTGTTCCTTGGGTTGATGACATGATTCAGAAGGTGTTGGCAGAGGCTCATGGTTCATGGTATTCAATTCATCTGTGCATAACCAAAATGTACCAGTACTTGAGGCAACTTTATTGGTGGCATGGGATTAAAAGGGACATAGCTGATTATGTGTCCAGGTGTAAGAACAATCAGCAAGTTAAGTATGAGCACCAAAGGTCTGCTGGATTGCTTAAGAGAATGCCCATTCTCGAGTGGAAGTGGGAAAGGATAGCCATAGATTTCGTGGTGGGTCTTCCTAAGACCTTGAGAAGGTATGACTCCATTTGGGTCATTGTGGACAGGCTGAACAAGTCAGCTCATTTCATTTTGGTCAGGCTGAATTATAATTCACGGCAGTTGGCTAATATCTATGTTAAGGAGATTGTGAGACAGCACGGGGTGCTACTCTCCATCATTTCAGATAGGGGTACGCAGTTTACCTCCAAGTTCTGGGGTAAGTTACACAAAGAGTTGGGAACTCAACTTACCTTTAACATGGATTTTCATCCTCAGACAGACAGTCAATCAAAGAGGACAATTCAGGTATTATAGGACATGCTGAGAGCATGTGTGATTGACTTTGGGGGTCATTAGGACCAGTTTCTACCATTGTGTGAGTTCTTATACAACAACAACTACCACTCCAGCATCGACATGCAACCATTTGAGGCATTGTATGGGAGAGCATGTCGATCACCCATAGGGTGGTTTGAGCCAGGCAATGTGAATCCTTTAGGCGTGGACTAAATAAGGGAAGCTCAGGAAAAAGTAAGGGGAATTCAGACCAAGTTGCTAGCAGCCCAAAGCAGGTAGAAAGAGTATGCAAATTGCAAGGTAAGAGACATGGATTTCCAGGTTGGTGAACAGGTGTTAGTGAAAGTGTCACCAATGAAAGGGGTTATGCAATTCGGCAAGAAGGGTTAGCTTAGCCCCTGGTACATCGATCCCTTCGAGGTTCTCGAGATTGTAGGGCCAGTGGCTTATAGGCTAGCACTGTTGCCCACTGTATCCAAAGTCCATCTAGTCTTTCATGTATCCATGTTAAAATGATACCATGGGGATGAGGAATACATCATTAAGTGGGATTTAATTTTGCTAGATAAGGATCTTTGATATAAAGAGGAACCGGTTGTGATTCTTGATCATATGTCTAGAAATTGAGGACAAAGGAGATCAAATTGGTAAAAGTTCAATGAAAGCATCGTCTAGTTGAGGAAGCCACTTGGGAAACTGAGAAGGACATGCGGGACAGGTACCCTCACTTCTTTGAGGATTCAGGTACTATATTTTCCTTTTCTTATTTCATTTTTTTGGGTTTGATCATTCGGGGATGAATGATGGATAAATTGGTATCTGTTGTAATGAACGGGTCCGTTATTATGGGTAAACCTTTCGTGCCAAGTTTTAGGTTAGAAAACTTCCGGGTTTGGGAGTTAGAATTTTTGGGCTAGGCTAGTCTCAGATGGTTTCTGAGTGAGGTATGGTCTAGGGAAATCTGGGTGAAGATTAGGTAATGTATCTTATGATGAGCTAGTTTTTCCGTTATCTAAGGCATTAAGGAGTTTGGGGGATTTTTTGGAAATGAATTCGAATAAGCAGAACTCCCGGTATTAAGGTTGATGTGAAGAGGTTGTTTCAGAATGTCAGGATTTAAGGTGTGTTGTAAAATGAGATCTTTTGGGGGATTTTCCGAGGTTTTGTCCCATTTCAACCACTATAGTAGTTGACAATGTGCTACAACAACTACCACTATAGCGGAGAAATTCCCACTATAGTGGAAATCAACATCGATCAACACCTCCATAACAGTCAATTCTGCTACATTACGTTGCTATAGCGGTGTACGAACCACTATAGCAGACTCAGTCAGGCTTAATCCTGAACTTCCCCAAAAATATTCAGAAACTTTCAAGAATATTTTAGGGAAGGACAGAGATGAAGGGAGGTGAATTTCAGTGATTTTCCACCAAACTCCATCGACAAGGTAAGGTTTTTGCTCCCCACTTTGTTATTTCAATTCCCTAACCTTAGAATCTATAATCTATGGGTTTGGGGGGAAGGTTTGGGTTAACCTAAGAATATGGAATCTAGGGAAAATGGGGAATTCTAGGGTGTTGAATTCTTGGGTTATGCTGTTTATGGGTCATTCATGCCTTAATCACCATTATTCACTAAATATTATCGTAAAATGATAGTTTAGGTCAAATTAGTGGTGGGAAAGCCCGGGAATGGGTTAAATGATTATGGTTTGGCCTGGGGGGTTGGGATTTTGCGTAATCCAGGTAATTTAGGCCATTGGACTGATCTTAGTATATTGTGTACTTGTTTTTTGACCAAGAGAAAGAGAAAGCTTCCGAAAATGGGAAGGCTCTGGTCCAGTAAGGTTTAGGCTATTCGAGGTAGGTGATGGTTATTGTCTTGCCAAATGCAATGTATATACATGTAACTATAACTTAGTAATGTATGTGCTTTCATGCTTAGGAAAGAAGTTATGGATGTCTAAGTATTTGGGGTGTCCCTTATGTGAAATGAACTTGATTGTTGCTGGTTGGTTTTACAAGAGTGCTTCCTTTTCATATAAGTTTTGAGCTATTAGATTTTTTAAGTGTTGGGTTGTTGACTGGTTCGCTTATCCGGGGGATTCGGGTGGGTGCCACTCACGACAGGTTGGGTCGTGACACTTCTGTTCCTTGACTTTCGAGGATGAAAGTTCTTTTACTAGTGGATGTTGTAATGACCCTCTTGGTCATTTTTGTGTTTTTGTGCATTTTTACCATTTCAACCCTTTCTATAGCTTCTACACTGTATTTGTGACTTGCTGGGATGGGTGGCATAGTTCTTGAAGTGTTCGATCGGGTTTTAGAAGTGATTATTTATTTGGACCTTTTAAAGTTGAGAAGTTTAACTTTGGTCAACATTCTTAGTAAACGTGCTGGGCTGAGAATTCTGTGAGTTCTATTATCTCTGAAATGTGGATTTCGGGCTACTGGGACCTTTGGTGTGTGTCTCGAGGCTTCCAGACTCATTTTCGACACTTGGGTGGATTTTATGTAAACCTGAGGAAGTGTTGACTCTGGTCAACATTTCAGCAAAATGACCTTCGTTGGTCATTTTGATGATTCGTTGAGTCCAAAATGTTGTTTTCATTTGGGTAGCATATTTGATTTATGTTCACAGGATTTTGAACGAATTTCGAGGGTCCATTCAGAGTCATATTATAATTTGTAAATTATTGTTTTCAGTTGCTAGTGCAACCCCATTTTCTTCTTTGCATATGTGAGAAAGCTTTCACGTTTGTGTATGTTTGAGAAATTGACCCTCGCGTTCATGCTGGGATCTTTATATTCATGAAGAAAGGTCCACCAGGACCCACTCCTTGTCCCTCTTCGCGTTCCCAAAGGGACCTTTGCATTCACAAAGGCCCAACTGAGTGTGATCCCATGTTCGTGAAGGGGTTCCCGCATTCGCGAATAAGGGACCCTTGGGCAGTATATATTCTTCCAACTTTGTTTTATTCATTATTTTTGCTCAAAAATTAAACTATTTGAAGCTTGGGAACAAATTCTTGAATGATTTTCAACCCATTTATGATCGGGTGACTTCCTAATACTTTCGTCGTGTTTTTCTTTTGATTTCTACGTGTATTACCTCTTAAATTTCCATAAATTCGAGCTCAAAATTCTTGAAATCCTCCATTGATCAAGGGACTTTCCAAGATATTTTTATCCCCGATTTGAGTCCCATCTTTGCCCAACTTTTGTGCATGTTATTCTTACCCTATGGAGAAGATAATTGTGAAATTTATTTTTGATTTTGTCAATGGGCCCCAAGAGTTGCTTTTGACCCAATTTTTGGCCCAAATTGTAAGTTATTGATATGAGTATTGTTAGTTCCATATTGATATGTAGATCATTTATTTGATAGTGTGGCAGCAATATAAGGCTTTACGAAAGGGAAAGGCTTCTGTGTGACAATTCGTGTCTGCAGTTCGGCCACGAGGTAGATTATAGCTTCTCTTCTTTAGACTTAGCTAAGTTAGATAGTATATTTTATAAATTTTATGTTGGTTAGGGGAATTTTCTAGGTAGGGTTAGGTTTACACTGAATTTCTAATACATGGCCTATTTTGGGGACCTTAGAATAGTACATCTTCTTAAGCCTTAGTTTAGGTTGCTTACTATAATGTTAGGATTAGATTAGGGATTCTTAGTATAAGATTAGGGAAGGATTTTGTGTTATAGTAGCTTTCTTTCACCGGTCTCCTTATTACTGCTTTCACTTCTGTATTCTCTTCCATTATGTGGGCTCGAGGCTGTGGATTTGGACTATCTTGACCCTAGGTTAGTGTGACTTTATTATGGAGGGTGGTTTTACCCTATTTTATGTGTATATATATATTCATACATACATACACATAGATTGTGGCACGATTTAGAGGAAAATACTACTTTTTCAGCTTTAAAGAGGGATTTGCACCATCTTACTACTAATTTTGGTTACAGAAAGATTATATCATTTTAATCACTAATTTATGATTTGAAAAAATTGTACCACTTTTACACTTGGTTCGAGGGACATTTTTGGATCTTTTCGATATTTACTTTTTTGTTAATGAGTGTGAGGCACGATTCTGAGAAGCTCAAGGAAAAAATTCTGGGTTTCATTACTTTATGAATTTGTTGATGAGCTTCGGCAGCCCAATGGATAATTCCATGTTTTACTTTTCACTGCATTAGCCACATAAAGTATTGCATCATCATCATACTGCATAGTATTTATCATGTGTACTTATAGTTTTGTGTATTATTATTATTGTCTTCACTTTGACCTTGTATAGTTGAGATTTCTAGGCTAGCTTTTGATGTGTAGGTTCCTTTAATATCTTTTATATTGTATATTATCTTCTGAGCTCATTCGACCTACGATGACTACTGAGAACCTTGTGTTTTGGTACTCATACTAAACTATTGCATCTTTTTCTGATGTGGTTCCAATACGAGTCACCCTCGCTTATTTTCTTACTTGTTAGAGGACCTCTGTTGATTGGATTATGGTGAGCTATTGGCGTTCGGTGACTTATTACTTCCCCTCATGTACCTACTATCTATATTTTTTACTTTTCGGACAGCTTGTAAAAGTATAGTTCGACTCTCGTACTATAGTGGCTATTGTACTAGTGACACCAGGTCTAGTGTTGGATCTCTTGTATATTTTGTCGTTCTTTCATTTTCATAGGGCCCATGTTGTATATTTTGTACCTGTTATGTTTGTATCTATACTTGGTGGCCCACTTGTCTCATTTTAGCTTCCCTTATAATTTATGCTTGTCATTACTTTCTATTATATTCTTGGATTTTGGCTTACCTACTGGAGGGTTATAGTAGGTGTCATCATAGCTCGATTTCAGGTCGTGACAATTCTGCTCTTGTGGAGGGTTCTTGTCAAATGGCTTCTTGAAGTCTTGCCTTGTGTCTTTGTACTAAGGCCATTTTGAAGAAGAATTTCCTACCTCTTTTCCCTTACTCCATGAGTTTGAGAACCCCTTCGATTTGACTTACTTGTCCTCTTTGAGTCCTCTCTCTACTTCAATAGTCTCTTCAACTGTTTCATCTAAAGTTGGATATTTGTGGAGGCTTATGTACAAATCAACATCTTTGTTCAACCCTTCTTTAAACCGAGTAGTGTAGTAAGCTTATTCTTTTACAAAATCAACCCTCATTTTTAAAAGTTGAAACTCATTGTAGTACTCTTCTACACTATTTAACCCTTATCGCATGTGTAGATCTTCTTGAGTTGATCTTGTTTATACCTCTACGTGGTATACTTTCATCACATAACCCATTTCAATTGCTCCCAAGGAGGGATAACATCAACTCCCACATCCCTCCTACCTCTCACCACAGATTCCCACCATGTTGAAGCAAACCCTTAACATTGAGAAATAACATAGGTTGCTTTTTGAAATTCGGTCATGTCATTGGTTTGTAAAATCTGATCACGTTGACTCTCTTAATTGAGATATTCTTTGGGGTTAATACTTCCTTTGTAGTTTGGAATAGTGACCTTGATAGGGTTGATGCCTTTATCATGACTTCCAAAGTTTCCTTGGTTCCCATAGAGGTCATCTCCATAATCATGTTCTTGATGTTCATAATCTTGGTAGCCTCCATGTCATCCCCATTGCATTTGCATGTTCATTCATCCTCCTCTAATGCCTCTTCTATTATGGAACCTCCCTTGTATCTTTTGTCTCCCCATTTAATTTCCAAAGTCGTCCCCAAACTCTCCAAAATCCTAATGTTTATTGCCCTCCCTATTGGGTTGGTTTAAGTTTTGAGGATTTTGGTGAACATTTGGTGGTGGGGGCGTATTTAGAGTCATTGGATTCTCGAGAGTGGTTGGGTGGCCATTTGGAGGGAAGGAGCATACCTTTGGTGGAAAGTGGTCAGGGTAATAGTTGGGGAAGTATCTTGGGCCACGACACTCGTGGTACGGTTATAGAAAGTTTGAGGTAAAATACCCTACTATCACATCCATCCGCTTAGTCAAGGTGACTAGCATATTCATCATTTCGTCCATCTTAGATCCAAGATTAGGATCTTGTGTTGCCTCCTACGTCGACATGGTACCTATTAAAAGACACTCAACAAAATAAGAAAACAAGTTAGTAGTTAGAAAACAACCTAAAAAATTGCTCACGTTTACACATCTTTGACTGATCTCACAATTGGCTCGTCTAATGTTGGAACTTATTTAAAGCGATGGGTCACAAGGTGCATAATTGCTACCCTTGATTAGAATGGATTCTTGTTGATTTGAATAATGTATGACTCATTAAATAGTAACGGACTTGAGCCAAGAAAACAATAGTAAAACAAGAAAGCACAAGAATGAAGTGGCACGAAAGAAAATGTGAAAATAAAGAACGAGATAATACTTAGTAGGGACAACTACTAATTGTATTCAAGTTATGGAGTCAAAGAAGCATAATAAGATAGTTAAGAAACTATTGGACCAAGGTTCGTACTAAGAAAAACTTGTGTGAAGTTGTTGGGTTGAATTTCATGGAGCCAAAGTTGGGTTGGCTCGGAAAAAATGTGGCCACGAAGAAGCAATCGTGGAGATGAAACAGGATGCCAACCAACTTTCATGGAGATGAAACCCAAAAATGTGGGGGCATTTTTCACAAACAAAAAAATTGTGGAGCCAAAATGCCCAAATTTGTGGAGATGTTCTGCTCATCCCTAGGCAGAAATTCTTGTCGAAGCCATTAGTCCAGTCCATAAAAAACTTTAGGGGGGAGGCATTTTCTTGGACACAAAAATTTTTGGCTGCCAAAAATCTAAATTTGGATACTTTTGGGTCCACTTTACCAAGTATTTACCCTTTTTGGGTCCAAAAATACCTTTTTGCATTTTTCCTATTGAGATTTTGGACCAAATTGTACTTTTTGGCATCTTCTTCACCAAGAATGTTTGAAGTTCTTCAAGAACATATGAAATTTCGAATTTCCAACTTATTCAAATCTTCTTGAAATCGTCTCAAATTTCATATTTAGCCTCTCCTCAAGATAGAGAACAAACTTCAATACTTTTGAAGCCTAAATTCTTACCCAACCATAAACTCATCTTCAATATCTTCAAACTCAATAATGGTAGAATCTTCTATAAACTCCATACAACTTAAAATCTTGGATTTAGACTCAAATAACACTAGGAATCATAAATCTAGTGTCAGAAACAACAAACAAGAGCAAGAACAAAGTAGATTATTGAATTTTTGGGGACAAATTTTTGATTTTTTTTAATCAAACTCAAGAATAGATTTTGTGGGAACAAATCTATAGTTAGATCTAAAACCCAAGACTAGATTCATGGGAACAAATCTATAGTTAGATCTGAAACAAAATAATGTAATTCAAACTAAGAATTTAGAAACCCTAACTAAGAACAAGAAAAGAAGATAAAATCTAGACACAAGAATGGAATTAATTGAAAATAATGGTAAGATAGCCAGAATCTTCAATTAATTGGAAACCAAACAAGCACCTAAAAGTATGAAATGAACCTCATGATAATTGCCATTCACCTTGCAATCCACCTATCAAACAAAGGTTCAACAAAAGCTTCACCAAGCTCTCAAAATCTATCACAATATAAGACAATTCAAAATTCATCAAAACTAAGTCTGAATGAGCTATTATAACCTATTTATAATATACGCTAATTTATTACAAAAGAGACCTAAAAGTGGCTATTCAAGTAAATTGAAAAGGTAGCACAAAAGTGGACTCTCTCTTGTAGCTTATGAATTAGGTCTCCCCTTCATCTTCAAAAGCCATCATCAAGACATGAAACCCCTAATTTGGCATCAAAGTATTCTCAAGCATGTCCATCGTCATGAATAGTCCTTATAGAGCTTGGAGATATCGAGCTTGACTTTTTATAAATGGCCTAGATGCAACTTGGCTTGCATCACTATGGTAAACACATAGTGTTCAATATCTAAATTTTTGTTTGCCCAAAAGTGTGATTTATATGTCAATTTTCCCAGAACTGGGATTTGTTATTCATTTGTCCTCAAGTGAGATTGTTACTCATATATTTTCTCATCCACCTTAAAAAGGGGTGATATTTGCTTATCCGCCTTTAAAAGGGACACATTCAGCTCATCCACCTTAGAATAGGATGTACTCGACTCGTGTACCTTAGAAAGAGACATATTCTATTTGTCCACCTCAAAAAGGGATATATTTCGTTCGTCCACCTCAGAAAGGGACATATTCCATATGTCTACCTAAGAAAGGGACATACTCTGTTCATCCACCTCATAAAGGTACATATTCTATTTGTTCACCTCAAAAAGGGAAATATTCAATTCGTCTACCTTAGAAAGGGACGTACTCAATTTATCCACCTTAGAAAGGTACATGTTGGGTTATCCACCCAATAAGTGTGATGAACCTTCTGGTCATCTTCGTGTTTACATATTCATTATACTGTTAGAGCTTTCCTGTAGCAGCCTCAGGTCATTTATGGCTTGCTAGGATCGATAGTTTGGTGCCCTGGTCATTCATTTGATTGTTTTGGCCATTTGCCTATTTTAGAGCCTTAACTTAGAATATCATTGACTTTAGTCAACATTCTTAGCTAACATGCTTGGAATCAAATTTTGACAGTTCCATTAGCTCCGGAGCATTGAGTTTTGTCTAGTTGGACCTTTAGTTGAGGCCTGAGAACTTCCAGTGTGGGTTTTGTGTTGCTTTTTATATTTTTAGACCATTTGGAGCTAGAATTAACTTTGGGGAACTTTTGATGATTGGAGTGTCAGATTCAAAATCCGATGATTCCATCAGCTTTGGAATGTTAAGTTTGGGTTAGGTAGATGATCGGTTCAGGCCTCGGGTGTCCCGGTCTCATTTTGAGTGTTCAGTTACTTATTTATTAGTGTTGACTTGGGTAAATATTTCTCCAAAATGACCTCGTATGAAAGTTTTATCAATTTTGTTGAGTCCAGAACGTCATTTCCACTCTGCTAGCATTTTGATTTTTGAGTATCGGTTTCTAATTGTTCCCGAAATGCCCCGTCAAGTTTTCAAAAGTTGCAGATTTTGCTGTTGCAGGTGCAGGCCTCAGGCCTTAATCGCGATCGCTAGCCTCCTCTCTCGCGATCGCGATGAAGCACTTGGTCCCTTGTTCTTCGCGATTGCGTGATCGTCTATCACATTTGCGATGAAGCCTCTCCCCCTTTGTTCTTCACGACAGCGTGGCTAGTTCTTGCGATCGCGATAGTCTAGCTAGCGTGGTCCTCGCGACCGCGAGGGGTCCCTTCACGATCACAATGAAGGACCCTTGGGCAGTATATAAACTCTTATCTTTGTCTCTTTCATTCAAAATATGATTTCTCCATTGATAACAGCTCCAAACTCATCCAAACTCATCCAAACTCAGTATTTGATCAATTCTTGGTCGTTCCTCCATCATAATTGGTAAATTTTATCGGCTTTAATCTGAAATTTTCTCTCTTTTGGTTCTTCATTAATCCTCATAGTTTTGTGGCTGGTTTGGGCCAATTCTTTGGCTAAATTCTCTCAAAAATATGAGCATGTACACCTTGGAGTGTGGTGATCGTTGTGTGCTTCTTTGTTTCTGGCTTTGGGTTGTGGGGCCCACGGGCCCACGAGCCCACCAGTGACCCAAATTTTGACCCAACTATTGTTATAGCAATATGGGTGTCGTTAGACTCGTCTTTTCTGGAATGTCATTTCCACTCTGTTAGCATTTTTGGTTTTTGAGTATCGGTTTCTGATTGTGCCCAGAATGCCCTGTCGAGTTTTCAAAACTTGCAGATTTTGCTGTTGCAGATGTAGGCCTCAGGCCTTAATTGCTATTGCGAGCCTCCTCCCTCGCGACCGCAATGAAGCACCTTGTCCCTTGTTCTTCACGATCGCGTGATTGCCTATCACGATTGCGATAAAGCCTCTCCTCCTTTGTTCTTCGCGACCGCGTGGCTAGTCCTCGCGATCGCGATGGTCTAGCCAGCGTGGTCCTTGCGACCGCAAGGGGTCCCTTTACGATCATGATGAAGGCCCCCTGGGCAGTATATAAACTCTTAACTTTGTCTCTATCATTCAAAATATGATATCTCTATTGATAATAACTCCAAACTCGTCCAAACTCGGTATTTGATCAATTCTTGGTGTTGGGGTGCATAATTCTTGCTTGTGATCGTTCCTCCATCATAATTTATAAGTTTTATCGGCTTTAATCCATAAATTTCTCTCATTTGTTTCTTCATTGATCCTCATAGTTGGCTGTCTAGGTTGGGCTAATTCCTTGGCTAAATTCTCTCAAAAATTTGTGCATGCACTCCTTGGAGTGTGGTGATCATCGTGCACTTTTTCATTTCTAGCTTTGGGTTATGGGGCCCATGGGCCTACCAATGACTCGAATTTCAACCCAGCTATTATTATAGAAATATAGGTGTCGTTAGACTCATCTTGATGTATTATTTATGATTTTGATAGTTTGATTGTCATCCGGAGCTTCTCGGAGTGGTTCGGCCTCGGATATCGTCATGCCAATAGCTTGTAATCAGACGACATGTAGGTTACGGTTTAAACTCTTTAGACTTTTCATATATAGGATAAAATTGTACTAATGGGCAACTTTGGATTTGGTTTACTAGTTGGTACCACAGACCCTGACCACTTTATTCACGTCCGATTACTTTTCTTCCTCCGATGTTTGTTGTATTTGTCTTATATGCTCTATTCACCCTTGTGGTCCTGTGAGGCTTTATATTGACTCTGGAACATAGATGATGGGAAATTGGGAATGTCCATGAGTCCCGAACATTGTTATTATTATTATAGAGCTGGTTATCTGTGCTGTAGAATAATTGGAGCCTGTGCAGGGCCGATAGGTTGATTGTGAGCCGTTGGGCTATTGATTGTGATTGAGCATGCCATTATCATGCAAATAAAAGGATTTTCTTCATGATTTTACTATTGTTTTGGCTTGGGGCCTTCTATTGATGATTTCTAAATTTTGCATGGCCCGTGGGGCCTATTTTTGGTAAACTTGATTATGAAATAGTTTGGTATCATCTTAATGGATCTTCTTGGGGTAAGAAAAGTTAAAAGAAAGATTTGCTAGAGTTTTCCTACTATACACTTGACCCGGTTGAACCGAGGTGCTAGATTGACCCTGTTATGGATGAGAAATGATATTAGACTCGGTAAAGCCGAGCATTGGACTGGATTTACTACTGTTTTAGACCTGAATATGCCTGAGCATCCTTGAAGGGGGTTTATAAGACTTATTTCATTGATTTAGACCTGGATAGGATTCAGGCATGCATTTTGAGCATTCGAGTACTAGTTTGGATCCGGTGGCTCTCCGGGCTGATACTTTGAGGTTAGAGTGTAGTATGTGGTCTATGAGTAGACCTCCATGGACCCTGTTAATCTAGACCAAGTGCCACAGGCAAAAGGTTAACTGGGAGGAGGGGTGTACGGTGGAGTAGATGTACTCGGGAGAAGTCCTTCCATGGATCCCGCCTTTATAGGACCTTTAGGGCATCAGAGGGGGTAACATACTGACACTGCGGTTACACTTGGTTTGGCATATCATATCATATCATTCATTTGTGTGAGGTACCACCCTTATTTGCTGTTTGTTGATTGTACGCTCTGGTAGTATGGGATTCCAGGGGTTTGTCTTCACTTGTTGTGTTCCTTGGGTGTATGGGCACCCGTGGGACTGTAGGTAGACTTATTTTTACTTTTTTGCACTATTGGTTCCTATTGTGGTTCTTACAACTTTGGATATTGTTAAGGTTAAACTTGGGCTTCCAGTTGTTAAATTATTGACTTGAGATTGCATGCTGAGTTGGGTTATCATTACTTGTATTCAAGCATATTTACTGTTTTCTTCCTCTCCTTCTTTTTTCATTTGAGGTTACCGATATACCGCCTGCTTTCTAAACTCTTCCTTATATATACTTGTTGTTGCGAGGATCTCGAGTATGTGTTTTTGTCTTTTGCCGTGATGTGTATTCTTTTAGCTAGCCATATGTGTTGTTCCTGCTTGTGTTCCTTTGGTGCTAGCTTCCGTGTACTTATTCATTGCCTTTTGTGACTAATTGTTTTCTATTCTGCTTATTACTGTTTTTTTTTCTTATATGTTCCCAGTCGGCCTATGATACCTATTGGGTACTAGTTGCTTTGCAATTAGTGCTCATACTACACTCTGCATCTTCTGGTGCAGATCCTGGTGTGGGCCATCACCGCTAAATCGTGGGATTCGTGCTTGGGGATCTTTTGGACTATCCAGACTGAGGGTGAGATCTTAATGACCGGAGCTTAGCTTTAAAACCCTAGGAGATGTATTTATAGACAATAAAGACTAAATCCTAACAGAACGAGGAGATTTGGAATGCAGCAGTTCCGATGGGCAGGCCCTATGGGCCGTTGTGGGTGCCACATGCATCGTGGGTGCCCATCGGGTCTTCTACACTTCAAGTCTCAGGCCCTCTGCCTTGTTTCCAAGGTCAAGTATGATGATCCATCGTGGTTTCCATAGGCATCATAGGAAACCCATCGGCTAACTCATCTGCTTCTCCAATGCCTCTGGCTCATTTTGATAGGCATCTGCAACGTCCCATCGTGGCTCTCATGGGCATCGTGGATGGTCATCAGACGTGACTTCTTTGCTTTCAGATTCACTAGTCCATTTCCATGGGTAAGTGTGATGGCCCATGGCAGCTCTGACGCCCATCCCAACTAAGTCATGGGATGTATATTGCCTTTCACTCTTGCTGTCTTATTCCAACGTCCCCTCCCACAGGCCGTGGTGGATCCCACGCCCGTGGGGCATGACTTTTAGCCTAGAAAACAACAACTTTTCAATCTTTTTATTTTTTCAACACTTTTCCCTGCACATGTAGCAAACGAGCACATATCTACCAAAACACACTTAAGAACTCCCAAAATCCTTAGTTTTAAGCGTCAAAAGTTCCTTGAAATCCTGGCACATCAATACCCTCAACTTAGAATGTTTTCTTGTCCTAAAGAAACAAACAAAAATAAACTAAAATGACGCTTAAGTAAAGGAAACCTAGGAACTATAACAATCAAGTGGTTCAACCATTTAAATTCACAGGCTCAATACTCACTCCTTGTCAGTTCAAAACCAGTGCATACATACAAGTTATCAAGACAACACATAACAGATCCATGGGTGACAACATGATACCAATGAACAAGCTACCATACACAACATACATTTATCCGATAAGTCAGCAACCACAGTTTACTCTAGTGCCCTTACACAAAGAAGTCTCGCTCACATAAAATCTCATTTAACAAACAGGGACCGGGAAAACACCCACTCTCGCAAAGAAGTTCAAGCTGTACATGCACAATACCATAAGCTTGCCCTTATTTTCTATGCCTTGGCTTTCAAATAGTCAAATTAAGATCACTATAGGACTTTGTTAGGCTTGTACTGTAGGTTCAAGGATGGGTATGGTATATTTGGGAAATAGTGACTATGCGTTTCTTGACACTATACTTACTTTTTGTTCCACTTTTCAGACCACGCTATTTTCCTCCCTTATTCTCTCTTTTTGTTATATTTTCGCTTAAATCAAGCTTCGGGTGTGGATTTCATTACACTTCTGCACTTTTTTCATCTTTTCATTTTTCTTTTTGTTTTCTTTTTCTTTTCTTTTTCTATTCTCTTGATTTTTTTCTTTCTTTTGTAGAACATAAACCACACCCATTATCTTTCTCTTTAACACTAACCCGATCTTTTCTTACCCCAATCTTCCCATTTAACCTTACAGTAGCCACCCTCAACTTAGGAGTTTAGCCTGAGTTGAGGTACACAATGTCCAAGGAGAGACCAGGGCCAAAACAAAGGTTTACAAGAAATAGGAAAGGTGAACATGCTAACAATTAAAGGGTCAGTTCAGGCTCAAATTCAGGGATCAAAGGGGATCATTTTTCATTTGGTAGGTCATTTAATTTAAATGGACTTCATTCAAAAATGACCTATGATCATCTCCTAACCAAACTATTCTACAACCAAGGCAAGACTAACCAGGCAAGTTCTAGATTGACACATACAGCAAGAACGAATACAAATCAGCTCACTCACATATGGCACAGAGTTTAGACAAATAAATTGCTAACTATTGGTTCATGTATTAGCTTAAGCTACTTATCACATTCCTATACATGCTGTCATACACACATCTATCAAGGTCAGTCTCAACAGACTTATTGCACAAAAAATTCGAGGGGTCTCCATTTTCACAAAATAAGACTACATACTGCATTAAATTCCTATTTTTCTCCTACAAACACACATCCTATTCTAAATATGCTAGTTTAACAGAAATTAAAAATCCTTAGGAAAAGAACACAACAAGAAAACCCCAAGGATGCGGGTACCTTATGGATACCCTCATGGGTTTTCTCTCATGCAACACCTGATTTAACATCGCGGCACAACGCGAGTATTTTGGCTACTCAGACTTTACCAAAACACTCTACAAAAACCATACAGATGGACAAGCTGCCCCCACTCCATAAAAAAGTGGTGTATTATACCCAATGCACTAAAAAGTATCTAAAACAAGGGAGGCGAGACATACCTATGGCACCTAAGCGCGGTCATCATATAGTAGTCTGTCTCACTAGATTGGTGCTTGTGTCTTTCTCAGCAACAATGGCTGCCTCAACAGTCCTCTCAGCATTAACAGCTGCCTAGGCAGCTTCATCACCGGTCTTTCCCACAATGGGGTCTGAAGAAATTACCTCCGTGGTGCCTGCAATACCACTTCCTGAGCCACCAGTACCAATAACATCAACTCAAATTTATTGGATGGCTAGGGATTCTTTGTACACCTCTGCTTCTCTCTTCCATTTTTTCTTAGGCTCGGAAGGGCTACCCGGTGCCTCCTCTTCCTTATTATCATCTTTCTTTTGGAGTTCAGGATATGTGTAGTCCCACAAATTTAACATTGGTACAAGTGGTGCTTGTGGCTTGACTATTTGAGAACCGGAGTACATAGAGGGTGGACATACCTTTAGGTCATCAACATCCACCTGAAGTGCTGCTATCTGCTCTTTCATCTCTGTAAGTTCAGCTGCCCCCATGTCATCCATCTTTTCATTGATCCTCTCTTTCATCGAATTTATTCGGCCATGCACATCAGCAAATGGTGTTATGGCTCTCTGTATAGAGGCATCAGTAATGGCCTAAAACTGTTCAGTGCACTCTGTCATCTACTTCTATAGTTGTATGATGGTCTGAACAGTATTGGCAAAATTCACCGGATGAAAGGCATAGACTGAGGTTGGATCCTCCAAAAGAGGTGCAATAAAAGTGGAAAGAGCTGCTAGAGTTTCTGGTAAATATCGACCCTGCGAGGAGTCAACAACTGTGTACTACGAAGGCGTCTGGAATTAACTGCATCTTCTTCCCTTGCAGATGGAGTCTGCTCATTCAGGCTACCCTTGGAGTGGGCAGAGCAACAATGAAAGGTGCAACTTCCAGGGGCAGCACAAAAGCATCATGAATGGTCTGGGGTTCAGCTGATTCAGACATACTACTAAGGCCCACAATTTTGCTATCATCTTTGGACCTCTCAGGATGGTGGGTCTGGGTGGCACACTATCCCTGATCAATACCCAAATACTACGAGACACCAACAAATTTACATATCTCGGTTAGGAGGCACGAGAATGGGTATAAGGAACTGATCTTTGGGAACCTATCCTGAATCTCCTCTACTATGATTTTCCCAATATTTAGCTTATATTTGGATAGCAAGCTAGCTACCAGAACTGCCCTATCAATTGTCAGCTGATTATCTCCACCCGTTGGCATAAGACGAAATCAAATAACAGCCTACCAAAATTTTGCCTCGAAAGTTAGAGAGGCCTTGTTGATATGAGGCTTGTCCTGATACAACCACTTTGGAGTGTCACTCTTTGTGAGAAACTTTGCCAATTACTTAGATCGGTCTTCTCATTTTTATACCGGTGGTCATACTCTGATGTGTTGAAGGGTGCATCATACTCGGGCCCATAAAAAAATATTTATGGTTTCAGCCAAGATGTTTACCGGGACACCTCGCACAAGGACGCTCCTAAGAGCGGGAAAGTATGATGCTTTCTGACCCTTCCAACACCGACTCTCTTGGATGGCCTGATAATTAGCATAGAACTCCCTCACAATAGTCGGTTGATAGTCGAGGAGTGGCTTGCTAGTCCAGCCCAAGTTATAGTGTTGGAAGTATTTCTCAAGCTTAGGGAAGTCTTTCAGCTTGAAGGAGTTTATCCTCCACTTTTCAGCAATAGGGCATCTCATATACCCCTTAGCCATTATCCCGAACCCATAGTCAAAGATCTTTTGTGACCCTTTCACATTCCACCTAGCTTTTTCCCAAAGTCAGACATATTTGGATGTGAGAACTAGTGATATCCCGGGAGCTTTGGGAGTAGGCGGGGTCGTCTCCTTTTAAGGAGTGGTGCATTCTGTGTCGGAAGCAGAACTACCCTCTGCAGCCTTTCCAGAACCTGACTGTGATGCATCCTATGAACCAGACTCTATTTCTTTGACACTTGAATCTTGGATGGAGGAATCCTATCCTTCCTTTGCCGGTGGAGGATCCGTATCACTTTTCTTGTCTGAACTGGCTGATCCGGAAGATGACTCTTCCCCCTCTTTAGACTGGGGGAAAGTATGTTCTGATGTTTGCTCCTGCTCTGGTGTGTCATCTCCCTCCTCTTTAGACTGAGAAGGAGATGGCAACACTAATTTCCTCTTTGGCGGTCGGACTAGGGGGAGGTTGTCTGAGTCAGTCTTCTCGCATTCCAAATCAGATTAATCTTTCAGACGAGTAGTGATGGCTTTATCTGTCACTTTCTGGGGTTCCCCTAATTGTAATGGAGTTGGTGGTGCCATTTAGTACTGATGTGCCGCCAATTTACGGCACTTTTGACTCCTTTTAACTAAGAACAATTGTACGTTTTCAAGCAATTGTCATCGTTTTTGATGTTTTATGTTATGTTTTCAGGAAAGGGAGACAAACTCGGAAACGGACGGAAATACGAGCAAAATGACGTTCTGGATAAGAGTGACAATCAGAGTGACAGACTGTCAAGCTTGTGATGGTCCGTCAACCCCAACCGTCAAGTTGAGGCAGTCCACTGCCTAGTGGTGACGGTCCAGGCGACGGTCCGTCAAGCCAGTGACGGTCCGTCACCCAAGCCGTCACACCTAGGCAGTCCGCTACGCGGAATCCTAACGTTTTTGGGATTTGTTTCCTAGACTCCTATAAATACCCTATGTTAGGTTTATTTTATTTGTCAAGCTTTTTACAATAGTTCTCTCAATAGTTTTAGGAGAGAATTGGAGAGCAAGAAACACATTTTTCTCCTTCTTGAATTCGTGTTCTTGAATTGTTCTTGGGATCTTGGTTCTCTTGTTCTTGGATCATTGAAGATTTGTTTTCATTATATTGCAAGAATCTCTTCTCCTTATTATGAATACTATTCTCTTCTCTTTTCTTAATAGCATGAGGAACTAAATCTCCCACAACTAGGGTTGTGGGAGCCATGGCAAACGTAGCAAGATAGATTTCGGGTAGCGACGGGTTCAATATATATGTTGTCACGTTGTTAATCATTCATTATGTAACGTTTTCTAGTGGTTGCAAACATTAAAATATGCCTAGGTTTAATTTGCTTGAGTAAAGAGATTAAAACGGGGAAACTTGATTAACGACGAGGATTCGAGACTAGCAACTCTCGTCTTATGATTAATGCTGTAACTAGATTAATCTACTTGATGTTTAGGATTGAAATCTAAAAGCACACCTTTTCAAGTTCGAGAGAATTGAAAAGTAAATTCGTCTATTTGGTTGAGAAACGTTTAGATGATACCACTAATTCAATCACATCGTGACAAGCATGTAGAAAGAGCCCGACTAAGCTTAGAATCGACATTGTTACCAACGCCATGGTAAACACTTCCCTAGTTCATTCTCCTACTGATTATTTCTCATACATTATTGTTCGTTTTGTTTACACATTGTTCACACAAAACCCCCCTTTTATTTACCGGAAACTATTGGCCATTAGTCAACTAATTCACTAAAGACTTAACTTTCACCATATTCTCTGTGGGATCGACCCCAACCTTTGTTGGGTTCTATATTTGACAACGATCGCTTACGCTTCTTAATTGGAGTGGTACTTTGAGCGTTATCAAATTTTGGTGCCATTGCCGGGGACTACGGTTGTTTATTAAGTCTTGTGTGTTTATTTGACTCTTAGTCATACTTTCATGCTTTTACGTTTATTTGTTGTTTTTGTTTTTGACAGGGTACAGAGTTGTGCATGCCAAGTACCCGGCGCTCGTGTGAATCAACCTTACCTTACGACCCCGAGCTTGCTAGAACATTAAGGCGGAATATGGCCGCACAGCAAGAGGCAGCAAGGCCCGCTGCAGAACTGCAGGCCCAACAAAATCTGAATGCTGGTGGTCTGCAGGACGATGATATGCTGAATGATGAGGATATCGACTTGGATGGAGTTGGCGCTACGGGCGCCATTGCTCTTCCACCGCTAGCGCCCGGAGCCAAGTTCAACATCACTAGCACGATGATCCAGCTGTTGAACTTGAGAGAAGTGTTCCGTGGTGCCGCTGGTGATGATCCAAACCAGCACCTGATGAATTTCGTGGGCATCTGCAAGTCGTTCGAGTTGCCTGGAGTGAGTCAGACAGCAATCAGGCTCAGGTTGTTTCTGTTGTCTCTGTTTGATGAGGCAGCATTGTGGTTGACAAAGCTGACCCCCGACTCTATCACAACTTGGGGAGAGTTGAAAGGAGCTTTCCTAGAAAGGTTCTTTCCTCCCTCTAGGATGATACAGTTGAGGGATGAAATCAGTAATTTCAGACAACAACCTCACGAAGCTTTGCATGAGACTTGGTTGCGGTTCAAGAAGAAGCTGACACAATGCCCAAACCATCAATTGACCAACAACTTCTTGATGCAAACGTTCTACAGGGCACTGAATTTGGCTACCAAGCCGACGTTGGACAATGCAGCAGGCGGAGCATTCATGGGTCTCACCTTTGTTGAGGCCACAACTACTTTGGACAGGCTCACCAAAACCAACAAGGCCTGGCACACACGAGATTCAGAGGTTGCAGCTAGCACCTATGCCGTTGGTATGTCGGCAGAGCAGCGTAGGAAGGAGGAAGAGCGGGACCAAGATATGGCCCACCTGAAAACACAATTGGACCTACTGATAAAGCACTTGTTTTTGGGAGGTGTAGAGAAGGTGAAAGCTGTTGGTTCCCAAGGTAGAGCAGCAGAGTTGGAAACTGATGAGGAGGCGAATTACTTGGGGGGTTTCCAGGCCAATGGCCAAGGAAACCAAGGTCGGACCTATCAGAAAGACAACTACTACGAAAAAGCTGGCTACAGAGATCGCGAGCAGGGAAACTGGAGGAATAACACTGATAGAGGTGGGTTGTATGTACCACCTGGTAATCGGGAGAAAGCTAGCAACGAGGCAGGGACTTCCAAGCTAGAGAACATGATGGCGAAGATGCTGCTGAAGGTAGAATCGACTGACTCTGGGATGAAGGAGATAAGGACTGAGTTATCGGCCATGAGTCAAATAGTGGAGGCGCATTCCACTTCGATTAAGCAATTGGAGCAGCAAGTGGGCTTAATCTCGGCATCTCTAAACCAAAGGAAGACAGGTACCTTGCCGAGCGACACTACTCATCCGAGGAATGACGCGAGCTGTATGGCGATCACCACAAGAAGCGGAAAAATATTACCGGAATCACATCCGGTAATTCAGACTCAAGTTGAGGGTGATGACGCCAACGACAAGGAGGTTGAAGAGGCTACTCAAAAGCCCGCGGAGAAAAGCAAGGAAGATGAAAAGCCTCCAACCATGATGCCTCGGCCACCGCCTCCCTTCCCACAACGCCTGAAGAAGAAAACGAAAGATGGTAAGTTCCTGAATTTCCTGACCATGCTCAAGCAGATATCAATAAACATCCCATTGGTGGAAGCGCTTGAACAAATGCCTAGATATGCCAAGTTCATGAAGGACTTGATTACAAAGAAGAGGTCGGTAAGTTTCGAACCAGAAGATAACCTCCACCACTGTGGCGCTATTTCCTCAAGGTCGTTAGTCGAAAAGAAGGAAGACCCAGGCGCGTTTACTGTTCCCTGCACCATTGGGAAGCTCAACTTCGGGAAAGCCTTATGTGATCTTGGTGCTAGCATCAACTTGATGCCGCTAGCAGTCTACAAGCAATTGGGCTTGGGAGCACCTAAACCAACGTCCATGAGAGTATTGATGGCTGACCGTTCGGTAAAGCGACCCGTGGGAATATTGTCCGATGTGCTAGTCAAGATTGGTAAGCTTATCTTCCCAGCTGACTTTGTGATCTTGGATTGCGAAGTGGATTTTGAAGTTCCCATAATCTTAGGACGACCTTTGTTAGCCACGGCTAGAGTGTTGGTTGACATGGAAAGAAACGAACTGACCTTCAGGCTAAACAATGAAGTTGTCAAGTTCGATGTGTCCAAATTGATGAAGCAACCAAGTGACATGAGGGTGGTCGCGGTCATCAATGTCATTGAGGAAGTTCCTGCGGATGTGCATCTCGAGGAGAAGGGTATGGTTGAGACCCGAGCTGTTATGAGAATAAAGTTGGGATCGCAAGAAGATAAACAAGTAAAGGAAAGCGATGAAAATAGATCAAGAAAACGAAAACACTGCAAGAGAATCTGCAAAGAAAGAGCGAAGAAGTTGTCGCGACTAGCTATAGAGCTAGTAAAAGAGGAAGCTAGAACGCAACATAAGGTTGTCTCGTGCACACACTCCATCGAATTCTCCTGCTTTGGAGACCCTGGCGGTCTCCAACATCATGTCAGAATCTGATACCTATGGACTTCACAGGTATTCCTTATTCTCACAGTTTTAGTTTTCACATGTATGCATTGGGGACAATGCATGAGTCTAAGTTGAGGGTGTTGGTATACCTGTGAGTCATACACCACCGAGGGTTTTTGTTGCCGTGTTTCTTTTCCCTCCGGTGTGCTATCTAGTAGAACCGGCATGTTTAGGTTGTTATTTTAAATTTTTGTGTCTATAGCAAGGTGATGAGCATGGCGTTTTTTTTACTAAAAGGAGGCCCCTTTAAAAATTTTCTGGTTTTGTACTTATGTTGAAACGATTGACTGTCTGGATCCTTGGATGTCATTGTGTGGTTATGATTGGAATAAGTATGCTTAAGCCGAGTTGTTGTCTTGATAGTTGGTAATGGTATAGTTTCTTGGTGCAAGTGTGTGTGAGCGTATTGTTATAAATTCTTACTATGTGCATGCATCTAGAACTTGCCCGGTCTATTTTGTTAAGTTTGAAGTTGGTTGTTTAGGAAAGGATCACAGGCCCTTTTTGTGTGCAGTCCACTTAGCCTATAAGACCGTCCAAATGTAAATAATCCCTTTGATCCCTGTTTGAGCCATAATTGACCCTATTCTTTCAATAACCTGTCACCGTTCCTGTTTAACTTTGAATCCCTATTTTGGCCCTGGTCCTTCCTTGGACATCGTGCACCTCAACTCAGGCAATCAGCCTAAGTTGAGGGTGGCTACTATAGAGGTGAATGATAAGAAAAAGAGGATGGAGAAGATTGGTTGTGAATAGAATGAAAATTTGGGTGTGTGCCTAAGAAAAGAAAAAAAAAAGAGATGAAAAAGATCGAAAAAGTAATAAAAAGAATTGTCAAAATAAAGAGGCCGCACCTGTAGCTAGAGCGAAGGAAATAAAAAGGTGAATAAGGATGGACGAAGTAAACTTATGTGGTAATAAGACGTCGGTGGTTCCAAGGAGGGCTTAGTCACTAACCCCTAAATGTATCCTACCTGCACCGGAAGCCTCATTGCAAGCTAAAACAAGTCCTGTAGTGATCTTGAGCGGCTTTCTGAAGAACTGAAATAGAATAGTAAGGGCAAGCTTATGGTATCGCATGCGCATTGTTTGAAATCGTTTGTGAGTGTGAGCGCCTTACCTAGTCCCAAATCTTGTGTGTGGGATTTCTTTGTGGTGAGGGCACCAAGGGTTCTGTATTGTCTATTGACTGTTAGGATAGCTGCGCGTGTGTATGTAGAAAGTTCTATCATATCGGAATGACATGTTTGGATCCTTGCAAGTTAGTGTTTCATACATTGGTGTGCTACGAGGGAGCTTAATTTAATGAACTAATGAATGACCATGAGTTGCTAGAGACACGAGTTTATTTTCTTAGTTGAGTCATCGTATTATTGTTTTTGTGTCATGTTGCTTGAGGACAAGCGAACGTTTTAAGTTGAGGGTGTTGATATGCCGCCAATTTATGGCACTTTCGACTCCTTTTAACTAAGAACAATCGTACGTTTTCAAGCAACCATCGTCATTTTTGATGTTTTATGTTATGTTTTCAGGAAAGGGAGACAAACACGGAAACGGATGAAAATACGAGCAAAACGACGTTCTGGATAAGAGTGACGGTCAGAGTGACGGACCGTCAAGCTTGTGATGGTCCGTCAACCCCAACTATCAAGTTGAGGCAGTCCACTGCCTAGTGGTGACGGTCTAGGCGACGGTCCGTCAAGCCAGTGACGGTCCGTCACCCAAGCCGTCACACCTAGGCAGTCCGCTACGCGGAATCCTAACGTTTTTGGGATTTGTTTCCTAGACTCCTATAAATACCCTATGTTAGGTTTATTTTATTTGTCAAGCTTTTTACAATAGTTCTCCCAATAGTTTTAGGAGAGAATTGGAGAGCAAGAAACACGTTTTTCTCCTTCTTGAATTCGTGTTCTTGAATTGTTCTTGGGATCTTGGTTCTCTTGTTCTTGGATCATTGAAGATTTGTTTTCATTATATTGTAAGAATCTCTTCTCCTTATTATGAATACTATTCTCTTCTCTTTTCTTAATAGCATGAGGAACTAAATCTCCCACAACTAGGGTTGTGGGAGCCATGGCAAACGTAGCAAGATAGATTTCGGGTAGCGACGGGTTCAATATATATGTTGTCACGTTGTTAATCATTCATTATGTAACGTTTTCTAGTGGTTGCAAACATTAAAATATGCCTAGGTTTAATTTGCTTGAGTAAAGAGATTAAAACGGGGAAACTTGATTAACGACGAGGATTCGAGACTAGCAACTCTCGTCTTATGATTAATGCTGTAACTAGATTAATCTACTTGATGTTTAGGATTGAAATCTAAAAGCACACCTTTTCAAGTTCGAGAGAATTGAAAAGTAAATTCGTCTATTTGGTTGAGAAACGTTTAGATGATACCACTAATTCAATCACATCGTGACAAGCATGTAGAAAGAGCCCGACTAAGCTTAGAATCGACATTGTTACCAACACCATGGTAAACACTTCCCTAGTTCATTCTCCTACTGATTATTTCTCATACATTATTGTTCGTTTTGTTTACACATTGTTCATACAAAACCCCCCTTTTATTTACCGGAAACTATTGACCATTAGTCAACTAATTCACTAAAGACTTAACTTTCACCAAATTCTCTGTGGGATCGACCCCAACCTTTGTTGGGTTCTATATTTGACAACGATCGCTTATGCTTCTTAATTAGAGTGGTACTTTGAGCGTTATCAAGTACCTACAGGTTAACTATGTTAGTAAACTAACCATAAACAAAAAGCAGAAAAAAACATAAAAACTTAGAATTTATTTTTACAATTTTCAGCCTCCCACAGGCGTAGGAGGTTTGACGTCCCGTGGGAATAGGCATCGGGATAAGGCTGCGAGTTTTTAAGGATTTTTTGTCCTCCTATGGTGGCTTGCCACAGGCTTGGGAGTTCCGATGTCCATTGGGATCGGGCATCAGGATTGGACAGTGGCCCTTCCAGGCCTTGATCCACTCCTACGCTCAACTCTGATGCCCGTTGTACCTCCAATGTCCCATTGGCTTTGCTCGTGGGATCATATAAGAACATATTTCGTCTCTCCCACTTTCATTGTTTCCATTTTTACTTCACTATTGTGAAATGGATGACTTCTGAATCTTAGGGTGAGTTACACCTTTTGAGCTACCATGGATTCATCTACTTTTTCTAGTCCATTGTTCGGACTCAAACTTCTTTTATTTTGGGGTTGCATCCCGTATTCTAGAATATGTTAGATGTTTTAGTACACGACTTTTAGATTCTAGGGGTTTATTTCCACAGGGATTTTACTATTTACTATTAGATGTGAATCTTTTCTTTACCTAATGCAAACTGGTTTTTAGATGCTTAGTTGTTTAAGTGTTGGCTTGGGTAATTAGTTCACCCACCGGGGGCTTAGTGTAGGTGCCACTCGCGGTGGTATAGGTCGTGACAAAGATGGTATCAGAGCCCTAGGTTCGTTGATCTCGTCATACCAAAATGAGTCTAGTAAAGTCTTACGGAACGGGACAAAGACGTTTGTACTTTTCTTTGAGAGGCTACAAGACTTTAGAAAACTATCTCTTCTTTGTTCCTTCGTGCTATAACTTGATTCTAATTGGTATCTGGCAATACAAATTGTTATCTGACTTTCTTTATTCTTTGTCCGCAGATGGTTAACACCAGCCAGAACAGAGCAAGGGCAATAACTCTAGCTATAGGACTGGTGGCTCAAGGGCGAGAAAGGGGCAGGGGCATAGGGAGAGTGACACCCGCCAGGGGTGGAGCTAAGGCGGCTATTAAGCAGAGGCCAGTGACCCCTCTCTCACCCCAGGATCATGTTAAGAAGGCTGAGGCGGTACATGAGGATGGCATTAAACCAGAGATGGCAACACCGATTGGAGGTGCAGGCCTTCTTTCTATGTCTTCTGATGTCATTCAGCAGGTGTTGGCATGTTTAAGCGAGCTGGCAAGTACTGGAGCCACCCCCACTATGCCAGCAGTTCAGGTTTCGAGTGCCAATCCCACTATTGTTAGAGCTCCCAGGATGGATGAGGCTTTGGGGACAGATGTATTCTTTCATCCGATACTAGGCCTTGTCATGATTGGGATAAAGCATGAGCTGTTGACCAAGTTCTTGAAGTTGAAACCTCCATCATTTCATGGTACAGAGAATGAGGATGCTTTTGAGTTTATTCTGGATTGTTATGAGAGATTGCATAAGTTGGGTATTGTGTAGCATCATGGAATGGAGTTTGTTACTTTTCATCTACAAAGTGATGCCAAGCAGTGATGGAGGGATCATGTGGAGTGTCGTTCATCAGCTTTACCTCTGATGAATTTGGCCTAGTTTCATGCCCTATTTTTGGAAAAATATATGCCCCGTACTCTCAAGGATCACAAGAAGGACAAGTTTTTGGCCCTTGAACAGGGTAGCATGTCTTTTGCAGCTTATGATGCTAAGTTTTATGCCTTGTTTCACTATGCTACTCAACTATTGGGCGCTAAGGAAGAGAGGATTTGTCTATATGTTAAAAGTTTGAATATTGACTTGCAAGTTCTATCCGTTCATATGACTTCTGCAGAGAAGAGTTTTAATAAGGTGACTGACTATATGAAGAAACTGGAGGGGGTTAATCAAGTTGGGCAGGCTAAGGTATTAGCCAAGAAGTCTCGAAATATGGGTAATTTCATTGGTTCTTACTCCAAAGGTCCCAGTCATCAGATTCATTTGGTTCGTCCTATTCAGTCAGTCCTACTAGCTTCTACAGGTGGTCATTCAGGGGCCATTCAACAGTCTCCAGCTCCTAAAGGCGAAGCGACTTCTTATTCTTCTGCCAGCAGACCCTCTCTTGAATGAGGATGTTTCCATTGTGCTGATATGGGTCATTTTAAGAGGGAATGACCTCTAAGGCAAGCAGGTAATCAGGTGCAGCAACAGACTAAGGCTGTGGTTCTAGATGGTAGATGTGTCAATAGCAGGAGACGTCCATAGGGTGGGCAAGGTAATAATCAGAGAGGCCATTGAAACAGAGGTAATGGTAACACAGGGAGGGGAGTAGCGCAACTAGCTAGAGAGGTTGCCCAGATTAATGATAGGGCCCAGTCTTATGCTTTCCCAGGCAAGTCTGAGGCTCAGGCTTTGGATGCTATGATAACATGTACTATTTTCATCTGTGACTGAATGGATTCTCTTTTATTTGATCCGAGTTCCACATATTCTTATGTATCTGTTAGATTTTCCTTGGGTATGGACTTTATTTGTGATTTTCTTGATTCTCTTATTCATGCTTCTACTCCAGCTAGGGAGTCAGTAGTAGTGACCCATGTGTATCTTTTATACTTTGTTGTGTTTATGGGTTTCCAGAATGTCACGCCCCGAGCCAACCTCTCGAACGTAACACAAGACCCAAGATCACAAGTGATCTCAAGATAACCTTTTGGCATTAGCATGACTTACAAACTGAACAAAACATAAGAACGGAAGCTTAACTGAAGTAATGAACAACTTAATCTGTTATATAAATATAAGTCTAAAAATGATAACCTGAATTAAGCTGAGTATTTGACTCTATGTCTGAAAGCCTCTGCTACTGATGAGCTACCGGGACAAGCCCCCAGCTAATTCCAAATACTGAATAAATAAACTAAATGCTTAAATAAAACTAAACTCCAAGTTCTCGAAGGAGGAGGACTCACCAAGCTGACAGGGTGTGCTGCTGATCTACTAGCCACAAACTGGGGAGCGGGCTACAGAAACTATATCATAATAGGATACAACACAAAGAAGTATGCAGTCAGTAATATGGAATGTACTGAGTATGCGAGTAATGCATAAATATAATAAAACATGATAAAAACATACTTTAAAACATACTAAAGACATATTTGAAACTGAGTTCATGCATAATCGAAGAAATTATAAGTAAATATCATAGTTTGAGTGATAAGCATGAGATAGAAGTGAAACCTCCAAAATAAGATATCATAAAGCTTAGAAAACATGAAAACCTTCATACGGGAGTTTCTTATAACCGACAATAGACCATGTGAGCTACATGGAATCTAACTATATAACCCTAGTTAGCAAAGCTGACCCGAACCCTGCCAAGGTATGGGACACCATTATCCAACTATATAACCCTAGTTGGCAAAGCTTCCCTATGCCCCACTAAGGCAAGGGCACTATTATCAAAGAGTCGAACCACTTTCATAAGCCCATTGGGGGATACATCTCCTACACTGGTAATGTAGTTTTGGACTTGGGTAATTAATCCCTCAACGCTCAGTGCTAAATACTACTCCCAAAATATATATATAGCTCATATAATTCTTATGACATATCGATGCCAAAACTGTTCATATGTTAGGTAGACATATCTAGATGCCATACCTTTCATAAAACATAGGGACATATCTGATGTCAAAACTTGTTCATAGCTTAGGTAGACATATCTAGATGCCAAACCTTTCATAAAACATAGGGAGATATCTGATGTCAAAACTTGTTCGTAGCTTAGGTAGACATATCTAGATGGCAAACCTTTCATAAAACATAGGAACATATCTGATGTCATGCTAGTCATACTTCAAAATCCTTTAAACAAAGCATGGTCATAGTTCAAAATACCCTTTTTATTAAAACTCATAATTTGAAGAACTAGGCATGCAATTTTCATAAATACTTGGGGTCATGTTATCTAAACATGCCAATTTTGCTTAAAGACATGCAAGTAGATGAATTCATGCTAGAAACCATTTTCAATGCACGGGCTTTTGAAAACACTTAAGGAATCTCATATGAATCATGGGTAAAAGATGAGAAACCATGAATTGATACTAATAAACTAAATTCATAATAATTTTACAAATTGGGCAAGGGTTAGCCTTCAAATCATAAATAGGAAACCACTTATAAAAATTCATGCAAAATCATGCAATTTAGAGTTAGAATTCATAGATGAATCACGAGGGAACAATTTATAGAAGAACCCATGAGAATTGGGTAAGAACCCTAATTTAGAAATTCATAAAATCAATTTAGAAGATTGAGGTTTCGGGCATAAGGGTGAAGGAATTCCCTTATTTAATGCCCACATACCTTATTGAAGCTAGCTTGATCCAAGGTGGAAAAGAAATGGAGACTTAAACTTGGAGCTTGAAGGAATTCTTTCTCCTTTTGGAATAGGATTGCTTAGAATGAGAATAGTTTAGGCTATTAGGAAATAAAACCCTACTAAAAATGGTCAAAATGAGTGGGTAATTATAAAAATACCCCTGGATAAAAGCTGGAAAAGAATTGAATTCAAATCTCAGCTTCAGATTCCACGGGTGAGGTCTACGAACTATAGACTAAACCACAGCCCGTGGTTTCCTCTCGTAGTTCCTAGCCAAAATGAAAGGCTGCAGATCCGACTCTACGAGTCAACAGGATGGACTGTAGAAATATCTATGGTCCATAGACCCATTCCTAGTTATCAGGGGAAACAACCAGTCCTCTGATCTAATTCCACGAGTGGACATGATGGATCGTAGATTGAACTATGGTCCATTGAACCCACTCGTAGTTCTCAGACTAGAGACTGACCAGTAGAACTGAAACCATGGGTTCATTCCACGACTCATGGTTCAAACCACGGCCTGTGGTTTGGACCTGTAATTCCTGGGAAGTTCAAAATTCTCAAAATTTTCTAAGTTTGAAAGCTGGATCGAATTCTGGGGTGTTACAATATCTCCCCCTTGGGATCATTCATCCTCGAATAAAGACTAAGCAAGGAAAACAAGAGAAAATAGCCCAACCAAGCAACAAAATAGGAAAACTGAAGAATAAACATGAAAACTGAGCTTTTTAACTTAAAATATGATAGAACTAACTTCGGACAAAATGATAGAATCGGAGGGACATGCTAAGGAGGAAACTATTACCCCGTAGTGAAACTGGATCGGAAGGGAAAGATAAGGGTACTTGGCTTTCATGGCTGCTTCTGCTTCCCAAGTAGATCCCTTAACTGAGCTTTAAAGACTGAAGTACTAACGCGGTAATTGACTTCTGACTGAAATGTAACAGGGCTGGATCCATGAGACATGTATGCACACTGAGAGCGTAAGGACAACTAATGGTACATGAAACTGAATATCTAACCCGACACCTAGTTTGGATTAAGAGCAGAGACATAGCTGGAACTCATAAAGAACAAACACATTTTAGAAATTGCAGTTAACCGAAAGGGACGTCAAACTGAGAGAAGTAGCCATACGTGAAAACTATCCTCTTTTAAGTACCACACTTACCAATTTCACTAACAGTCTCAACAACGTACATATTGATACTAAGGTCTGAGTCTAACTACATGTTTCTCCACGCCCAAGCCTATCTTGACTAAATCTCTTGCATCTAGAATATACTCTAAGTATAGTATTTCTCCTTATCACAACAACCAACTAACCTTGAACTCCTAAAATAAAGGTTCACTAGTTGCACAAAGCAAGGGTCCACATGCATTTCATCATGATATTCAAGCCTATAACTATGGTCACCTTATGGTTTGTAGAGCTTACCCTATTCACGACTCCTCCTCTCATCCCTAGCATAATTAGGAGTCACAACTTTAAGAACTTCTACAGAGGTACATACTAAAATTCCTCATCTAACTATTTCTCATGAATAATCCTTACTTCACATTTCACCCATACCTAGAAGCCAAGGTGGAACAAGTACACCAACAAGGAAAATAAATCTGCTACCTCCCAGCTAGGCTACTACAAGGCCTTCTCCCCCAACCCTTATAACAACATAAACTAGATATACTGAAAGAAAAGAGTGGGAGCATGAGCGTCACGAATGAAATTACAGATTGATCTTGACTTACACTTAGCGTGATCAAGCCACTCAAGGTGAGGCTTGGGGAATTGAGAGCAATAGGCATGAGTACTTCACATACAGGGCACGTAAGACATGAATACTGGATCACCACACCTCGTCATTAAAGGCAAAGGTCAAAGGGCTTTAGATCAAGGAAATCATAAGCGCGAACCATTTAAAGAATCAGGTCTGAGCATATACATGACGTAACATGATTTGATTTTCCATTAAGGCATGTCTATGGACTGAACTGAGTAAATAGAACTGAGCGTACTGAGAGACATGAGTTTACATGGGTAACGAACCTCAGGGCACAAAGTTGGGATTTATAGAATCGTAGAGTAAGAGTAGAGTCATTGTCTGAAGTAATCACTTGTAATTATAGAAGATGAATATGAGCGTGAATCTGAAATAGGACCATGGCGCTGACACACAAGGTATACAAAAGGTATCGTAATGGCAAAAGTATACTTAGAATGCTAGGATGGAAATAAGCTTCTGCCTCCCCTCTTAACCTTGTTCTAACACCCAAAAACATCACTACCTGAGCCTCTAAAATATGACCGATTCTACACCCCAAAATCTCCCCCTTAGATTCATGCTACCCTTCTAAGTCTATGGACCTCTCACCAATCTCTCAAAGGTACTATGATCATTTTACCCTAACAGAACATACACTACTCCAAAATCTAGCACGAATACCCACTTGCTTCTATAGTCTAAGACTCTTCTTCACCTAAAAGTCTAGGCCTCAACCCTTCTATCTCCACTTTGTTCTAAGTTAAGACAACTCACAACCAAACAAAAATAGGGGTCCGAGGACTATGGACGCATAAAGGAAGAAAATCTAGTGACATACCTGATTCAACTTCTGGAGGAGTACTCTGACCCGGCTGGCTAGGTAGTGAAGGGAATTGATTTTGGAGGTGAACACCACAGTTGCTCCGCTTAGCTGAAGGGAAATCCCTGATCCTATGGCTCAACTAACCATACCTAAAATACCCCTTCTTGCTCGCAAGGCACTCACCTAGATAAAACTTATCTTAATTACTATAACAAGGGTACCTCAAGGTCTTCGGAGCCCTATTCTGACAAGACTAAGAATCGAGTACATGTGTGCTAACTAAAGATAGGGTTGGTCTGGATGACCTCTGCTGAAAAGATGACTGGTTCTGTTTTATGGTCTTCCTGTTCTTACTCTTCCTCTTCTTTAGCTTCTCTTTCTCATTCAATTGAGTTGTCATAGCTTGATCCAATATACAGATGGCTTCGCGAAATTCTGCATTTATAACCTCATGATCTGGATTGGTTGGATTAGCACTCCTCGTGGCATTTCTTCACGGAGACATTATCTGAAATGCATAAGGAACAAATCAGAAGATTGAATAGAGTCAAATACTATCGCATTATAGTGAACATGAAAGAATTGAAGATTTTCCTAAAACACCTTATAGCCTTCCTCTCATAAGTGTGGCGCGCTTCACACCCATGAGAGAGACTCTACTTGATATGGCTTTCAGACACCCTAGGACTTTTGAACTTGATGCTCTGATACCAAGTTTATCACACCCCGAGCCTACCCCTCAAACGTAACACGGGACACAAGATCACAAGTGATCTCAAGATAACCCTCTAGCATTAGCATGACTTAAAAACTGAACAAACATAGGAATGGAAACTTAACTGAAGTAATGAACAACATAATCTGTTGTATAAATATAAGTCTAAAAATGACAACCTGAATTGAGCTGAGTATCTCACTCTATGTATGAAAGCCTCTACTATTGATGAGCTGCTGGGACAAGCCCCCAGCTAACTCCAAATACTGAATTACTGAATAAACAAACTAAATGCTAAAATGAAACTAAACTCCAAGTCCTCGAAGGAGGAGGACTCACCAAGCTAACTGGGTGTGCTGCTGATCTACTAGCCATGGGCTGGGGAGCAGGCTACAAAATCTACATCATAATAGGATGCAACACAAAGAAGTATGCGGTCAGTATTATGAAATGTACTGAGTATGCGAGATATGCATAAATATAATAAAACATGATAAAAACATACTTGAAAACATATTTAAGACATATTTAAAACTGAGTTCATGCATAATCAAAGAAATCATAAGTAAATATCATAGTTTGAGTGATAAGCATGAGAAGAAGTCAAACCTCCAAAATAAGATACCATAAAGCTTAGAAAACTTGAAAACCTTCATACGGGAGTTTCTTATAACCGATAATAGACCATATGAGCTACATGGAATCTAACTATATAACCCTAGTTAGCAAAGCTACCCCGAACCCTGCCAAGGTATGGGATATAATTATCTAACTTATAACCCTAGTTGGTAAAGCTGCCCTATGCCCCACTAAGGCAAGGGCACCATTATCAAAGAGTGGAACCACTTTCATAAGCCAATCCGATAATACATCTCCTATGCTGGAAACATAGTTTTGGACTTGGGTAATCAAACTCTCATTGCTCGGTGCTAAATACTACTCCCAAAAGATACATATAGCTCATATAATTCTTGTGACATATCGATGCCAAAACTATTAATAGCTTAGGTAGACATATCTAGATGCCAAACCTTTCATAAAATATAGGGACATATTTGATGTTAAAACTTGTTCATAGCTTAGGTAGACATATCTAGATGCCAAACCTTTCATAAAACATATGGACATATCTGATATCAAAACTTGTTCATAGCTTAGGTAGACATATCTAGATGCCAAACCTTTCATAAAACATAGGGACATATCTGATCTCATGCTATTCATACTTCAAAATCCTTTAAACAAAGCATGGTCATAGTTCAAAATACACTTTTGATTAAAAATCATAATTTGAAGAACTAGGCATGTAGTTTTCATAAATACTTGGGGTCATATTATCTAAACATGCCAATTTTGCTTGAAGACATGAAAGTGGACGAATTCGTGCTAGAAACCATACTTATGCATGAGCTTTTGAAAACACTTAAGGAATCTCATATGAATCATGGGTAAAAGATGAGAAACCATAAATTGATACTAATAAACTGAATTCATAATAATGTTACAAATTGGGCAAGGGTTAGCCTTCAAATCATAAATAGAAACCACTTATAAAAATCCATGCAAAATCATGCAATTTAGAGTTAGAATTCATAGAAGAATCATTAGGAAACAATTTATAGAAGAACCCTTGAGAATTGGGTAAGAACTCTAATTTAGAAATTCATAAAATCAATTTAGAAGATTGGAGTTTTGGGAATAAGGGTGAAGGAATTCCCTTATTGAATACCCACATACCTTATTGAAGCTAGCTTGATCCAAGGTGGAAAAGAAATAGCGACTTAAACTTGGAGCTTGAGACTTGGAGCTTGAAGGAATTCTTTCTCCTTTTGGAATAGGATTGCTTAGAATGAGAAGAGTTTAGGCTATTACGGAATAAAACACTACTAGAAATTGTCAAAAAGACCTCACTTAGGAGTTAAAAGAGTGGGTAATTACAAAAATACCCCTGGGTAAAAGCTGGAAAAGAACTAAATTAAAAGCACAACTTTAGTTTCCACGGGTGAGGTCTATGGACCGTAGACTAAACAACGGCCCGTGGTTACCTTTTGCGATTCCTTGCCAAAATGGCAGGCTGCAGATCCAACTCTACGAGTCAATATGATAGACTATAGAAATATCTAAGGTTCGTAGACCCATTCGTAGTTTTCAGGGGAAACAACCAGTCCTCTGATCTAATTCTATGAGTGGACAAGACGGACCATAGACTGAACTATGGTTTGTAGAATCCACTTGTGGTTCTCAAACTAGAGACTGACCTACAGAACTGAAACCATGGGTTCATTCCACTGCTCATGGTTCAAACCCAGCTCGTGGTTTGGACCCGTAAATCTGGGAAAGTTCAAAATTCTAAGATTTTTTAAGTTTGAAAGTTGGATCGTATTTCGGGGTGTTCCACAGACTTGGGTAGATTTAGTTATTTTGGATATGCTGGATTTTGATATTATTTTGGGTAAGACTTGGCTGTCTTCTTATCACAATGTGTTAAACTGTAATTCTAAGACTGTAACACCCCAAAATTTAAACCGACAAACAAACTCAAAACCTAAAACCTTCTCTGCAACTATTGATCCCGATAGACAACCTCCATGGGCATCGGTGTCTCGATGGCCCATGGGGCACATCGTGGGAGATGACTAGTAGTTGTTGAGCAGCCTTTTATAGCCAACGAGTAGCCACGATGGGCATCGGGGATGCGACATCCCATCAAAGCTAGCATGTGAGTGGTTACGATGGCTCATGGGACCACGTATTCAGAACCCTCCAATGCCCTAGAATTCCAGACCCTCCCTCAGATGCCTTGGCCGATGGGCTATCATGGGTATGATGCCCGTCGGGTAGCCTGTGAGTCGAGATTTTTCTGTAGCTTTAAATTTTAAGTTCCAGGAGTATTTTTGTAATTAACCACCCTTTTAACTCCTAAGTGATGTCATTTTGACAACTTTTAGTAGTGTTTTATCCCTTAAGGCCTAAGATCTTCTCATTCTATCAAATTCCATTCCAAAAGAATAAAGAACTCCTTCAAGCTCCAAGTATCAAGCTCCAAGTTCAAGCCTCCATTTCTTTTCATCTTTGATCAAGAAAGATTCAATAAGGTATGCGGGTATTCAATAAGGGATTCCCTTCACCTTTATTCCCAAAATCACATGTCTTACTTTGATCTATGATATTGAGAAATTAGGGTTCTTACTCAAATTGGGGAAAACTTATGGGTCTTCTTTTAAAGTATTAATTCATGGTTTCTCATCACTTATCTATGATTTATTTGAGGTTCCTTAATTGATTTCATAAGGCCGTGTATTAAAGATGACTTCTAGCATGATTTCCATTGAATTGCTTATTTTCAAGTGAAATTGGCATGCTTAGATAACATGACCTTATGCATTTTTGAAATTGCATGCCTAATTCTTCAAGCTATGAATTTATAAAGAAAAGTATGTTTTGAATTATAGCCTCAGAGTGTGACAAACTTGATATCAGAGCAAAAGGTTCAAGAGTCCTAGGGTTTCTGAAAGCCACATCAAGTAGAGTCTCTTTCATGGGTGTGAAGTGCGTCACATCTATGAGAGGGAGGCTATGAGATGTTTTAGGAAAGTCTTCACTTCTTTCATGATCTATATCGTACGATATAGTTTAACTCTAAATACTCATCTAACCCAATCTATATGCATTTCAAATTATGCCTCCATGTCGTGCCATGCCTCGCCGGGCTAATGCCTGAAATGCATATCCTCCGATTCCAGACCCTAAGGTCACAAATGCAGAGTTCAAAAATTTCATTCATATGCTAGCTCATACTGTGGCAGCTCAGGCCAATCAACATGATCCTATCCCTGTCCACCCTCAAGGTGGAGTTGCGGCCCGAGTTCGAGATTTCATTCGCATGAACCCACCTGAGTTATGGGATTTAAAAGTTGGTGAGGATCCGCAAAATTTCTTAGATAAGGTAAAGAAGGTTTTTGGTGTAATGAAAGTGGTTGGTGTTGAGGGTGTGGATCTAGCTTTCTATCAACTCAAGGATGTGACTCATATTTGGTTCACTCAATGGAAAGATGCTAGGGCTAGGGATGTTGTCCCTATGACGTGGGAATGCTTTGAGAGGGCTTTTCTTGATTGGTTCTTCCCGAGGGAGTTGAGGCAAGCCAAGGTGGAAGAGTTTGTGAATTTGAGGCAAGGTTCCATGTCGGTTCAGGAGTACGAATTGAAATTCACCCAACTTTCTAGGTATGCTCCTTCCATGATGGATTACCCATGGAATGAGATGAGTAAGTATGTTTATGGAGTATCGGATCTGGTAAAGAAAGAGTGTAGATCCGTGATTCTTTTGGGTGACATGGATATTTCTCGACTTATGACCCATGCCCAAAAGATGGAGGGAGTCAAGTTGAGGGAGATGGTAAGGGAGAACAAGAAGGTTAGATCAGAGAGTTCTGGTTTTGACCATCATAGGTCTGGAGGCAAATATCGCTCCTCATTTCAGAAAAATCATCAGGACCCATTCATTCTTCAGCTAGTGCTCCTATCCAGGCCCCAAGGCCTCATCATGATCACACTGGTAGAGGATCTGGTTCCCATTTGCAGGAAAGTGTTGTAAAGAGGACTCCTTACCCTTCTTGCAATAAGTGTGATAGAAGTCATCTTGGTGAGTGTTTAGCTGGTTCAGGTAGATGCTTTGGATATGGTCAGGTTGGACACAAGCTTAGAGATTTCCCTTCAGCTAAGAAGGGACAGGGATGTGGTAGGACTCAGCCTTCCCTAGCAGCCCTAGGAGGTCGACCGGCCCAGTAGGGCACTACTTCTAGTTCCGGTGGTCAGTGCCAGAACCGCCTTTATGCCATGTCCTCTCACCAGGACCTGGAGAGTTCACCGGATATTGTTACTAGTATGTTGAAAGTCTTTTTTCTCGATGTGTATGCTTTATTATAACCCGGTGCCTCCTTATCTTTTGTGACTCCTTATGTTTCTTGCAAGTTTGAAATTAGTCTTGATGAGCTCTTAGAACACTTTTGTGTTTCTACTCCTGGTTGTGAGTCAGTCCTAGCCAAAAGAATCGACTAAAATTTCCCTATCTTAGTCATTCATAAATTCACTTCAGCGGATCTAGTTGAGTTGGAGATGACTAATTTTTATGTTATTCTTGGTATGGATTGGTTGTATGCATGTTATGCCTCAGTTGATTAACGTACTCGAGTTATCAGTTTCAAATTCCCAAATGAACCTGTCTTAGAGTGGCAGGGTAGTCCTCCATCCTCAAAGGTTCATTTTATATCTTATCTTAAGGATAGAAAGATAATTTCTAAGGGTTATGTTTATCATATAGTTTGGATTATGGACATGGAGTTCGGAACCCCCTCTCTCTAATCAGTTCCTGTTGTGAATGAGTTTCCAAAAGTGTTTCTCAAGGATTTGCCCAGAGTCTCTCCCGAGCGAGAGATCGAGTTTAAGATAGATCTTCTTCAAAATACAAATCCTATCTCTATTCCTCCTTATAGAATGGCTCCCGTTGAGCTTAAGGAACTGAAAGATCAATTGAAAGACCTTCTTGATAAGGGTTTTATTCGACCCAGAATCTTTCCATGGGGTGCTCCAGTCTTATTCGTGCGAATGAAAGATGGTTTCCTTAGAATGTGTATTGACTACTGTCAGTTGAACAAGGTCACAATCAAGAATAAGTATCCCATTCCTAGGATTGATGACTTTTTCGATTAGCTTCATGGTGCCAGTTACTTCTCCCAGATAGACCATAGATCCGGTTATCATCAGCTTTGTGTTCGAGAGTGTGACATTCCGAAGATACCCTTCAGAACTCAGTATGGTCACTATGAATTTGTGGTTATGTAGTTTGGACTAACGAATGCTCCCGCAACTTTTATAGATCTGATAAACCATGTGTTTAAGAAGTGTTTGGATATGTTTGTAATTGTGTTCATTGATGATATCCTTATCTACTCTCGGAGTGAGGAGGAGCATACAAACCATTTAAGAGTGGTGCTGCCAACTCTCAAGGATCGACAGTTATTTGCTAAGTATAGCAAGTGTGAGTTTAGGATGCAGTCTGTTTCTTTTCTGGATCATATTGTGACTAGAGATGGTATTCGAGCTGATTCTCAAAAGATTAAGGCAGTAAAGAACTGGCCTAGACCCACTTTCCCATCTGATATTAGGAGCTTTTTGGGTTTGGCTGGTTACTACAGGAGATTTGTGAAAGGGTTTTCTTCTATTGCTGCCCCTTTGACTCGATTGACTCAGAAGAAGGTTAAATTTCAGTGGTCTAATCTATGTGAGAAGAACTTTTAGGAATTGAAGACTAGATTGACCACAACTCCAGTGTTGGCTCTACCCGAGGGCCTAGATTACTTTGTTGTGTATTATGATGCTTCTAGGATTGGGTTGGGTTGTGTGTTGATGCAGCGTGGTAAAGTGATTTCTTATGCTTCGAGACAACTAAAGATTCATGAGAAGAACTAACCTACTCATGATATTGAGTTAGCGGCCATAGTTTTTTGCTTTGAAAATTTGGAGACACTACTTGTATGGTGTTCATGTGGATTTGTTCACCGATCATAAGAGTCTTCAGTATGTGTTCACTCAAAAGGAATTGAATCTTTGTCAAAGGAGATGGCTTAAGCTTCTTAAGGATTATGATATGAGTGTGCTTTACCATCCAGGTAAGGCCAATGTCATGGCAGATGCACTTAGTAGAATTTCCATGCGTAGTGTGTCATTGGTTGAGGACAGAAAGAAGGAATTGGCCAAGGATGTTCATCGACTTGCCCAACTCGGAGTTCTCTTTATGAATTTGACAGAAGGTGGTGTTATTTTTCAAAATGGTTCTGAATCATCTTTGGTAGCTAAAGTGAAAGAAAAACAAGACAATGATCCTATTTTGCACCAGTTGAAGGGTGCAGTCCATCAACAAAGGGTAGAGATTTTCTCCCACGGGGGAGATAGTGTGCTTTGATATCAGGGTCGATTGTGTGTCCCTGACATAGATGGGTTGAGATAACGAATTTTGATAGAGGCTCATAGCTCTAGGTATTCTATTCACCCTGGTGCCATCAAGATGTACCATGACCTATGAGAAGTCTGAGGTTGAAGACCGCTCATAGTCGGTAGAAATCATATGCAGATGTGAGAAGAAGAGAGTTGGAGTTTGAGGTTGATGATTAGGTATTTCTAAAAGTCTCACCCATGAAGGGTGTGATGAGATTTGGTAAGAAAGAGAATCTTAGTCCCCGCTATGTTGGTCCTTATCATATTCTGAGGAGAGTTAGTAGTATTGCTTATGAGTTGGATTTGCCATCAGATCTAGAAGTGGTTCATCCGATTTTCCATGTTTCTTTGTTGAATAAGTGTGTTGGTGATCCAACCTTGATTGTTCCCTTGGAAGATGTGGGTGTGAAGGATAGCCTTACTTATGAGGAAGTTCCCGTGGAGATTCTTGATTGTCAGATTCAGAGGTTGAGAAACAAAGAAGTCTCTTCGGTGAAGGTCCTTTGGAGAAATCAGCTAGTTGAGGGAGCTACTTGGGAAGCAGAAGCAGCCATGAAAGCTAAGTACCCTCATCTCTTTCCTTCTGACCCAGTTCCAGCCTAAGGTAGTAGTTTTATCCTTAGTATGTTCCTACGGTTCTACTCCATCAGTTTCTCTCATGATCCTTGCATGCATTCATGTTTTTCGAAGTTAGTTCAGTCATGTTTTAAAGTTACAAGCTCAGTTTTCATGCTTGTTCTTCAGTTTTCTTGTTTTGTTCCTTGGTTGGGCTGTTTTCCTCTCCAGTTTCCCTTGCTTAGTCTTCATTCGAGGAAGAATGTTCCCAAGGGGGAGATATTGTAACACCCCAAAATTTAAATCGGAAAACAAACTCAGAACCCAAAACTTTCTGTATAATTGTTGATCCCGACGGGCAGCCGCCATGGGCGTCGATGTCCCGACGGCCCATGGGGCACACCATGCGAGATGACCAGTAGCTTTCGAGCAGCCCCTTCTAGCCAATAGACAGCCAAGACGGGCATCATGGATGCAACGTCCCATCAGAGCCAGCATCAGAGTGGTCCAGTGGAGTTTCCCTCTGACTCCCTTTCCCTGACGGGACACACTACGGGTGTCATGGCTACGATGGCCTGTGGGACCATATTGTTAGAACCCTTCAGTGCCCCAGCATTCCAGACCCTCCCTCAGATGCCTTGGCCGATGGTCCATCATAGGTACGACGCCCATCGGTTAGCCCGTGAGGCAGGATTTTTCTGCAGCTTTAAATTTTAAGTCTCAGGGGTATTTTTTTAATTACCCACACTTTTAACTCCTAAGTGAGGTCATTTTGACCATTTTTAGTAGGGTTTTATCCCCTAATGGCCTAAGCTCTTCTCATTCTATGAAATTCTATTCCAAAAGAAGAAAGAACTCCTTCAAGCTCCAACTCTCAAGCTTCAAGTTCAAGCCTCTACTTCTTTTCATCTTTGATCAAGAAAGCTTCAATAAGGTATGTGGGTATTCAATAAGGGATTCCCTTCACCCTTATTCCCAAAACCCCATGTCTTACTTTGATCTATGAAATTGGGAAATTAAGGTTCTTACTCAAATTGGGGAAAAGTTATGGGTCTTCTTTTAAGGTATCAATTCATGGTTTCTCATCACTTATCTATGATTTATTTAAGGTTCCTTAATTGATTTAAAAAGCTCATGCATTAAAGATCACTTCTAGCATGATTTCCATTGAATTGCTTATTTTCAAGTGAAATTGGCATGTTTAGATAACATCACCGTATGTATTTATGAAATTGCATGCCTAATTCTTCAAGCTATGAATTTAGAAAGAAAATTATGTTTTGAATTATGGACATGCTAAGTTTTCAGACTTATGATATGTGAAATGCAGGACATTAGAGATGTCCTTATGCTTTTCAAGTAGATTTTTGGCATTAGATATGTCACTAGTATATGTTGAGCTATATGTATGGTTTGGGAGTAATATTTAGCACCGAGCGATGAGGGTTCTAGATAACCCAAGTTCAAAACTACGTTGCCACTGTAGGTTAAGAGGGTCCTCATTAGTTGAGAGTGTCTCCTTATGAATAAATGTCCTCGTTAGTTGAGAGTGTCCCCTTATGAAAGTGGTTTCATGCTATGATATGTATAGTACCCCGTACCTTGGCAAGGTTCAGGCTAGCTTTGCCAACTAGGGTGATATAGTTGGATTCCATATAGCTGACATGGTCTATTGTCGGTTATAAGACACTCCCGTATGAATGTTTTTAAGTCTTATGCTATGCCATCTTTTACCTTATGCTTAAGTTATGATATTTCTTATGACGTCTCTTTTATGCATGATCTCAGTTTTAATTATGTTTCAAGTATGTTTTACCTCATTTATGCATATTCATATATTTGGTACATCATATAGTACTGACGCGCATTTTGCGTGGCATCCTCTTGATAATGCGAATTCAGGCTCTCTTCCCCAGACTCATGGCTAGATGACACAAGATATCCAGGTCTTGTTAGTGAGTCCTCATCCTTCAAGGACTAGTGTTAGTCTAGTTATTTTTGCTTGTGTTCTCTCTTTGGATTTTAGAGTTAGTTGAGGTATTGTCCCATCAACTCTTGATGATAGTTAGAGGCTTTCAGACATAGACAGTACTTGAGTCTCTCTTTCATATTGTGTTATTTCTTAGCTTTATCATTTATATATTGGGTTGCCTAGCTTTCTATTTATGCTTTAGCTATGTTTCCTTTCGATTTACTTAGTATGCCATGACCAAGGGTTAACTTAGGACATTTGTGGTCTCGGCTCTCACGTTACACCTAGGGGGTAGCCTCGGGGTATGACAAATACAGTAACTCTAGAGATTCTAGGTATGGACAGATTAGAGTGGGAAGGTGTGTACATGCCTAAGCCAGCGAAGATCATATCCTTTATTCGGGCTAAAATGCTAGTGAAGAAGGGTTGTTCAACCTTCCTGGCTCATCTTCGGGATGTTAGTGCGGAGTCCCCTTCTATTGAGTCAGTCCTATGGTTTCTGAATTTCAGGAGGCATTTCCTACAGATCTTCTTGGTATGCCTCCGGACAGGGATATTGACTTCTGTATAGATTTAGAGCTGGGCACTCGCCCAATCTCTATTCCTCCTTATTGTATGGATCTGACATAGTTGAGGGAACTCAAAAGACAGCTATAGGAACTTCTAGATAAGGTATTTATTCATCCCAGTGCTTCACCTTGGGGTTCTTCAGTCTTGTTTGTGAAAAAGAAGTATGGTAGTATAAGGATGTGTATAGACTACAGACAATTGAACAACATTACCATATGAAATAAGTAACCCTTGCCCCATATAGATGACATTTTGACCAGTTACAGGGTGCATCGGTGTTTTCCAAAATTTACTTGAGGTCAGGGTACCATCAATTGAAAACTAGGCCTGAGGATATACCTAAAATATCTTTTAGGACTCAATATGGTCATTATGAGTTCTTGGTAATGTCGTTTGGGTTGACCAATGCACCGACGACTTTCATGAGTTTGATGAATGGTGTCTTCAAGTCATTTTTGGATTCCTTTATGATTGTATTTATAGATGATATTTTGATTTACTCCAAGAGTAAGGAGGAGCATACAGAACATCATTGTGTTGTGTTGGGAATTTTGAAAGAAAAGAAATTGTATGCCAAATTTTCAAAGTGCGAATTTTGGTTATCTTCGGTTGCCTTCTTAGGGTATGTGGTTTTGGAAAAAGAGGTGATGGTAGATACCCAGAAGATTGAGGTGGTTAAGAGTTGGGTTTGTCCTAGCTCTGCGACCGAGGTTAGGAGTTTTGTGGGTCTTGCCACTATTATCGTCGGTTTGTCAAGAACTTTTCTTCCATTGCTATTCACTTGACAAGGTTAACTCAAAAGGAGGTACCATTTGTTTGGTCTTACAAGTGTGAGGAGAGCTTCCAAAACCTCAAGACACTTTTGACTACAACTCCTATTCTATCACTGCTGGTGGAAGGTAAGGACTTCATTTTATTTTGTGATGCTTCACATTCGGGTTTAGGGTGCTGTGTTGATGCAAGACAGGAATGTCATAGCTTATGCTTCAACGCAATTGAAGCCTCACGAGAAGAATTACCCGACCCATGATTTGTAGTTGGCAGCAGTGGTGTTTTCTCTTAAGATCTGGAGGCACTATCTTTATGGTGTCAAGTGTGAGGTGTTCACAGACCATCGCAGCCTGCAACATATATTTACACAAAAGGATCTGAATCTGAGAAAGAGAAGGTGGATGGAGTTATTCAAAGATTATGAAGTGACTATCCAATATCATCCGTGTAAGGCCAATGTGGTGGCAGATGCATTGAGCCAAAAAATGGTAACCATGGGCAGTTCAGCTTGCTTGGGGGTGTCAAAGTGACCATTGTCTATTGAGATTCAAACTCTAGTATCTAAGTTCATGCAGTTGGGCATTTCAGAAAGAGGTGGGGTGTAGGCTAGCATCGAGATAAAGTCAATGTTTATGGATGAAATCAAGGCCAAGCAATTTCAAGATATGCAAGTGAACAAGATCCGAACTAAGGTGGTGTCTAGTGAGACTTCAAACGTCACACTTGATGTGTGTGGGTGGTTATTGTTTAGAAGGAAGATATGTGTTCCTTGGGTTGATGATTTGGTTCATAATATATTCGATGAAGCTCATGGTTCGCGATACTAAATTTATTTGGGCATAATCAAAATATACCGGGACTTGAGGCAACTTTATTGCTGGCTGAGATGAAGAGGCATATAGCCAAATATGTGTCCAAGTGTCAAAATTGTCAACAGGTGAAGTATGAACACCAAACGCCTGTAGGGTTGCTTCAAAGGATGCCCATGCCTGAGTGGGAGTGGAAAATGATAGCCATGGATTTCATGGTGGGTCTTTCTAAGACACTGGGGAAGTATGATTCAATTTGGGTCATCATAGATAAGCTGACTAAATCAGCTCATTTCATTCCAGTCAGGGTGGATTACAACTCCCATCAGTTGGCCAAAATCTATGTCAACGAGATAGTAAGGTTACATGGGGTGCAACTTTCCATTAATTCAGATAGAGGTACGCAGTTTACTTCTAAATTCTGGGCAAGTTGCACGAAGAATTGGGCACCCAACTCAATTTTAGCACATCTTTTCATCCTCAAATGGATGGTCAGTCAGAGAGGACGATACAAGTATTGGAGGACATGCTGAGAGCATGTGTGATCAATTTTTAGGGCCATTGGGATCGGTTCTTACCATTATGTGAATTCTCATGCAACAATAGTTATCACTCTAGTATTGACATGGCACCATTCGAGGCACTTTATGGGAGGGGATATAGATTGCCCATATGGTGGTTCAAAGTAGGAAATGTGAAGCCTTTAGGCATTGATTTGGTAAAAAAAGCTCAGGAAAAGGTGACAGGTATCCAAACCAAGCTAATAGCAGCCCAGAGCAGATAAAAGGAGTATGTTGATCTCAAAGTAAGGGACATGTCATTTCAGATTGGTGAGCAGGTTCTATTCAGGGTGTCACCCATGAAAGGGGTAATGTGGTTCGGCAAGAGGGGTAAGCTTAGCTCTCGGTATGTCAGTCCATTTGAGGTTCTCAAAAGTATTGGGCTAGTAGCTTACCGATTGGCATTGTCATGCAGTTTTTTTGGAGTCCATCTAGTTTTCCATGTATTAATGCTGAAGAGATATCATGGGAATGGGGACTACATTATCAAATAGGATTTGGTCTTGTTAGATAAAGACCTTTAGTAAGAGGATGAGCTACTTGCTATTCTTGATCGGGATGTTTGAAAGTTGAGGACAAAAGAAATCAGATCGGTGAAAGTTCAATGGAAGTATCGTCTGGTTGAAAAATCCACTTGGGAAATCTAGAAGGACATGCGGGACAAGTACCCTCACTTGTTTGAGGATTCAGGTACTACCTTCTTCTCGATTTAGCTCATCTTTTTCTTGTTTGATCATTCAGGGACAAATAATGGCTAAATTTGGTATCTATTATAATGACCCTACCATCATTATGGGTGAGCTATTAGTGCGAGAAAATGGGTTAGAAAACTTCCGAGTTGGAGAGTTAAATTTTTTGAGCTAAGCTAGTCTTGGATGAAATCTGAGTGAGGTGAAGTCTAGGGCAATCCAAAAAATAATTAGGTAAAATGACTAAGTTTGAGCTGGTTTATATATTAGCTAAGGCATTAAGGAGTCCATAGAACTTTTCAGAAATGAATTTAGGTGAGTAAAACACCCGATATCAAATTTGATGTGAAGGGGTTGGTCTGGAACGTCAAAGTTTGAAGGTGTGTTGTAAAATGAAAAAAACTGAGAGGATTCTTGAGTTTCTTTCCTGTGTCAGCCGCTATAGTGGGTGACATACCTCTATGGTGATGCTACTATAGAGGAGAAATTCTCGCTATAGTAGGAGTCAAAGGCGGTCAACCCTGCTATAGCGAGTGGCTTTTGCTATGGCGGTACTGTTATAGAGGAATTGGGTCGCTATAGTGGGATAAGTTATTGTAAATACAGAAACTTCTCCAAAAACATTCATTCTTTCTCAAGAATGTTTTGGGTAAGGATGAGGCGATTTGGGTGATTTCTATCAATTTTCCACCATAATCCTTCGCTAAGGTAAGTAATTTGTTCCCCTAATCTAGTACTTTGATTCTTGTGACTTAGAATCGTTAGTTACATGCTTGGAGAAGGGTTTAACTTAACCCAAGATGGATTTTCTAGTGAAAAGGGGGAATATGGGGATGAACAACCTGGGTTTCTTGAATTAGGTTGTCATTTAAAGATTCTTTGCTGTAATTCACTGGCATAACCATAGAATTGGTAGTAAATATGTGAATTTAAGGTGGGAGGGCCCTGGGAGGGGTAGAATGATTATGAAATTGGTCTGGGATTTGGGATTAATATGTTATCTGGGAAAATTTAGGCCAATTGGGTTAATTTGGTGTTTATGTTATTGTTTTTAGACCAAGATCAAGCTAGAGTTTTGAGAAATGGGAAGGCTCCAGTCTAGTAGAGCATTCGGGCTTGATTTGAGGTAGGTGATGGTTAAATTGTGACCCAAATTATGTTATGTGTGCATGTTAACTGTTTTGTTAGTATTACTTGTACAATACATGTTTAGAGAATAAGGGAATGAATGTTAAATTATATCTAGGTTTCAATCTCATGCAATAAACTTGTCTTAAAACTTGTTGGTTTTACAAGTATGGGTTGTATTCGTTGAGGTTGTGATTGTGTGATATCTGTGATTCTTCAGTTGGCTTGAGTAACACGCTTGGTAAAGATTATTAGTTGGCTCGGGTAGTATAGGATATCTACCAGTTAGCTTAGGTACCACACCTGGTACGGGTTCTATTATGGCTGGCTTGGGTACCACGCCTGGTACATATTTGATTGTTCTTCTGTGTGTGGGTTCCATGAGTGAACCGAGCTTATTTGTTGTAATGTATTTATTACATGTTTGTCCATGAGTGGTCGGATTGGTGTGTTTAAATGCTGGGATGATTCGTGTGTAGACCGATATTGCATGTTAAACACCATAGACTATGTCCTAGGAATCCTTGGGTAGTCCGGGTTACTTGAAAGGTGTGTTGAATCATATATGAGTTGTTGTTGTGGTTTTGGACATGTCTAATGTGGTTGTTAAGTTAGGTTATTGACTGAGAGTCTTGCTTATGTTCACTGACTTGGGTTATGCATGTTTGTCCTGTTCCTTACTAAGTTATAGTTATATGTTCATATGTTTAGAGCTGATCGATGATCCTACCAGTACACTGTTATTTTTGTTACTGATACTGCATTTGATCTTCTTTTGTTGAGTGCAGGGCATATTCTAGCGGCAGCTGCGTGACCTCAATTGTGAAATAGATGACTTCTGAATCTAAAGGTGAGCTACATCTTCTTGGCTACCATGGATTCATCTACTCTTTCTAATCCATTATTCAGACTCAGACTTCTTTTATTTTGGGGTTGCATCCTCGTATTTTAGACTATGTTAGATGTTTTGGTATACGACTTTCAGATTCTTTGGGCTTATTTCCGTAGTGATTTTATTATATACTGTTAGACGTGAATCTTGGCTTTACCTAATGCAAACTGGTTTTTAGATGCTTAGTTGTTTAAGTGTTGGCTTGGGTAATTGGTTCTCCCACAGGAGGTTTAGTGTGGGTGCCACTCGCGGCAGGTTAGGTAATGAAATTAGGTAGTTAAGTTAACCTCATAAAATATGTTATTTCCTTTAATTATATGAAACAACAACAACATACCAGTTCATTCCAACAAAGTATGATCTGAGGAGGGTAGAGTGTACGCACACCTTACCTCTACCTCAGAGGTGAAGTAGAGAGGGTGTTTTCTCTAGACCTTCGGCTATTTCTTTTAATAAGTCATAAAGCCTCAAACATTCTTTGCTTGAGTTTGATGTGGATAATTAAAGGAGATGACATATTTTATGTGGTTGACTTAACTATCTATAAGTCAAATGAAAACACGCACACATGTTTTTTCTAAATTTGAATCCAAAGTCATGTCTAATTTGAACACTTTAGTAAAAGTTGACGTGTTCCATTAGGAACATGATTTAGTTCGAGTGTCTAAATAGAATATCCTAACAAGTTTAAGGGGCTATTTATTTAAGTAAAAAAATAATGGAAAGAACATACACATATCTTTGGGAAATTTTTCGTTAGTATCACTAGATTATTGTAGACACCTAAATTTTATTGGGTTAAATTCATACAAAATTTGAACTAAATCCGTATTCATTTGGGTTGAATAATTATTTTGGGCTTTACAAATCAGTCCATTTTTTAAATTCAAGTCCAAGTCCTATTTCACCTTGAAGTCTAAGCTCATACCACGTGTCAAGATGACTCGGCATCCCTATCAAATTCAAGACCAATAAGGTATTTCCACATGTTCAAATGAGGTGGCAGTCTCAATCAAATTCAAGAACTAATCGAAAGCACCAAGTGTCCAAATGACATGTTTGGGCCAATCACAAGCAACCTGCCCTACTCCTTACAACTATAAATAGGGTAGTTACATAACTTTCTAGGGACATTCCACAAGCATTAGAGCAAGCATCTTCATCGAAGATACAATTTGTAATGACCTGTCCCATCATTATTAAAAAGTCATGATGAAAATGATCGAATTAATAACTTTTGATAATGTTAAATCATGGGTTTAATTTTGTGTTGTTTAAATAAAGAATGGGCGTAAAATATGGTAATAACAAGATACCAACTATCTTCATCATGGCGAGCCAAATCTCATCATGATGGCTCATCACAGAAAAAAAGTCTTTATCGCGACAGTCCATCGCCATGAAGAGGCCCTCATCATGACAAAGTATATGGGGCAAAACCCTGGAATAAAATACGCAACCTCTAAACTCTATTCCAAAAAATAGGCCTTCTTCTAGGAATGTCCCAGCACTCCTCTAATGCTAGAAAAGGAAGGAAAATCTCCTGAAAAGAAGGTCAGATTCTCCCTCCCTCACAGTGATTTTTCCTCCGAACTTTCTAGGATGAGAGCAACATGCAACTTGTGAGCGTCTTAGCAGAAGCTCGGACATTGAGGTAGGTTATGGTTAAATAATAGCAAGACTTTATTAGTAAGCATAAATTTGGTATAGAAATTGATAAAGACAACATGCTTAGGCCTGCGGGCACAGAGTCTTGATGGTAATGACTAAACTTGGTTGATAAACACGAGACTTGTGCATAGATATGTTGTGTTTTGTAAGTTGACATGTACAGTGATGCTTAGGATGTATGATTTGAGGATTAGGTCTTGTTCATAATAAAATAATGATACCTGAACTGTAGAAAAAGCTAGACTATAAAGTGATCAATTCCTAGAACGAATCCTGAAACTATTTATAATGATATCCGGAAGCTCATGAGAACTTGTTATGGTCCGGTCGTATTAACTTGGGATCTGATAACGCCCAAACTACACCTCAAATTAACGAAGCGTAAGCGTTCGTAGTCAAATATAGAACCCAACAAAGGTTGGGGTCGAATCCCACAGAGAATATGGTGAAAGTTAAGTCTTTAGTGAATTAAGTGACTAGTCGTCAATAGTTTTCGGTAAATAGGGGGGTTTTGTGATCAATATTTGTAAACAAAACAAACACTTAACGTATGAATGATAATCAATAGGAGAGAGAGAACTAGGGAAGTGTTTACCATGGCATTAGTAACAAAGTCGATTCTAGGCTTAACGGGGTTCTTTCTATATGCGTGTCACGATGTGATTGAATTAATTGTATCGTCTAAACGTTTCTCAACCAAATAGACAAATTTACTTTTCAATTCTCTCGAACTTGAAAATGTATGCTTTTAGATTTCAATCCTAAACATCAAGTAGATTAATCTAGTTACAGCATTAATCATAAGACGAGAGTTAGTAGTCTCGAATCCTCGTCGTTAATCAAGTTTCCCGGTTTTAATCTTTTTACTCAAGCAAATTAAACCTAGGCATGTTCTAATATTTGCAACCACTAGAAAACGTTAGATAATGTATGACTAACAACGTGACAGCACATATATTGAACCCGTCGCTACCCGGAATCTATCTTGCTACGTTTGCCATGGCTCCCACAACCCTAGTTGTGAGAGTTTTAGTTAATCATGCTAGAAGAAGAAGAGAAGAAAGTCATAATCATCATAAAGAGAAAAGATCCTTACAATATAATGAAAACAATCTTCAAGTATTCCAAGAACAAGAAAACAAGAACTCAAGAACGATTCAAGAACACGAATTTAAAAAGTATAAAACGTGCTTCTTGATCTCCAAGTCGACTAAAATCTCTCCTAAAACTATTGGGAGAACTATTGTAAAAAGCTTCATAAATAAAATAAACCTAACATAGGGTATTTATAGGAGTCTAGGAAACAAATCCCAAAAACGCTCGGATTCCGCGTTGCGGACTCCCCAGGTGTGACGGCCAGGCTGACGGACCGTCACTGGCTTGACGGACCGTCGCCTGGACCGTCACCACTAGGCAGTGGTGCTGCCTTGGTGTGACGGTCACTGTGATGGACCGTCACATGTGTGACGGGCCGTCACTCAGGCCGTCACTCTTATCCAGACTGCTTTTTTTTGCGTATTTCCTTCCGTTTCCATGTTTGTCTCCATTTCCTGAAAATACAACATAAAAACATCAAAAACGACAACGGTTGCTTGAAAACGTACGATTGTTCTTAGTTTAAAGGAGTCGAAGGTGCCGTAAAATGGCGGCACATCAACACCCTCAACTTAAGACGTTCGCTTGTCCTCAAGCAACATGACACAAAACAATAATACGACGACTCAACTAAGCAAACAAACTCGTGTCTTTAGCAACTCATGGTCATTCATTAGTTCATTAAATCAAGCTCCCTCGTAGCACATAAATGTATGAAACACTAACTTGCAAGGGTCCAAACATGTCATTCCGATATGATAGAATATTATGCATACACATGCGCAGCTATCCTAACAATCAATAGGCAATACAGAACTCTTGGTTCCCTCACCACAAAGAGATCCCACACACAAGATTTGAGACTAGGTAAGCGCTCACACTCACAAATGATTTCAAACAATGCACATGCGATACCATAGGCTTGCCCTTACTATTCTATTTTAGTTCTTCAGAAAGCCGCTCAGGATCACTACAGGACTTGTTTAGGCTTGTAATGAGGCTTCAGGTGCAGGTAGGATACATTTAGGGGTTAGTGACTAAGCCCTCCTTGGAACTACCGACGTCTTATTACCACATACTTTACTTTGTCCATCCTTATTCACCTTTTTATTTCCTTCTCTCTAGCTACAGGTGCGGCCTCTTTATTTTGACAATTCTTTTTATTACTTTTTCGATCTTTTTCACTTCTTTTTATTTTTCTTTTCTTAGGCACACACCCGAATTTTCATTCTATTCACAACAACCATCTCCATCCTCTTTTTCTTATCATTCACCTCTGTAGTAGCCACCCTCAACTTAGGCTGATTGCCTGTGTTGAGGTGCACGATGTCCAAGGAAGGACCAGGGCTAAAACAGGGTTTACCTCTATAGTAGCCACCCTCAACTTAGGCTGATTGCCTGAGTTGAGGTGCACGATGTCTAAGGAAGGACCAGGGCCAAAATAGGGATTCAAAGTTAAACAGGAATGGTGACGGGTTATTGAAAGAATAAGATCAATTATGGCTCAAACCGGGATCAAAGGGATTTTATATTTGGACGGTCTTTTCGGTCAAGTGGACTGCGCACAAAAAGGGCTTGTGATCCTTTCCTAAGCAACCAAACTTCAAACTTAACAAAATAGACCGGGCAAGTTCTAGATGCATGCACATAGTAAGAATTTATAATAATAATCTCGCACACTCTTGGCACCAAGAAACTATACCGCTACCGACTATCAAACAACCGCTCGGCTTAAGCATCTTATTCTAATCATAATCACACAATGACATACAAGGATCCAGACAGTCAATCGTTTCAACATAAGTACAAAACCAAATTTTTTTTGAAGGGGCTCCTTTAGTCAAGAAAAATGCCATGCTCATCACTATAGACACTAAAAAAAACAAAAAATTACAAATACAACCTAAACATGCCGGTTCTACTAGATAGCACACCAGAGGGAAAAGAAACACGGCAATAAAAACCCTCGGTGGTGACTCACAGGTTTCCCCATACCCTCAACTTAGACTCATGCATTGTCCCCAATGCATCCATATGAAAGCTAAAAACTGTGAGAGAAAGGAATACCTGTGAAGTCGATAGGACTCATATTCTGGCATGATGTTGGAGACCGCCAGGGTCTCCAAAATAGGAGAACTCGATGGAGTGTGGCGTTCCAGCTTACTCGTTGGGCTCCATCGCTAGTCGCGATAATTTCTTTGCTCTTTCTTTGCAGATTCTCTTGCGGTGTTTTCATTTTCTTGATCTATTTTCACCGCTTTCCTTCACCTGCTCGTCCTCTTGCAATCGCGACCTTACTCTCATAACAGCTTGGGTTTCAACACAACCCTTTTCCTCAAGATACGCATCCACAGGGATTTCCTCAATAACATTGATGACCGCGACCACCCTCATGTCCCTTGGTTGCTTCATCAATTTGGACACATCGAACTTGACCACTTCATTGTTTAGCCTGAAGGTCAGTTCATTTCTTTCCATGTCAACCAACGCTCTAGCCGTGGCTAACAAAGGTCATCCCAAGATTATGGGGACTTTAAAATCTACTTCGCAATCCAAGATCACAAAGTCGGCCGGGAATATAAGCTTACCAATCTTGACCAGCACATAAGATAAGATTCCCACCGGTCGCTTTACCGAACGGTCAGCCATCATCTCTCTCATGGATGTCAGTTTAGGAGCTCCCAAATCCAATTGTTTGTAAACTGCTAGCGGCATCAAGTTGATACTAGCACCAAGATCACATAATGCTCTTCCGAAGTTGAGCTTCCCGATAGTACAGGGGACAATGAAAGCACCTGGATCTTCCTTCTTTTCGACTAACGACCTTGAAGAAATAGCGCTGCAGTGGTGGAGGTTGTCTTCCGGTTCAAAACTTACCGACCTCTTCTTTGTAATCAAGTCCTTCATGAACTTGGCATAACCGGGCATTTGTTCCAGCGCTTCCACCAATGGTATGTTTATTGAGATCTGCTTCAGCATGGTCATGAAGTTCAGGAACTTACCATCGTCAGCTTTCTTCTTCAAATGTTGTGGGAAAGGAGGTGGTGGCCGAGGCATCATAGTTGGAGGCTTTTCGGCCTCCTTGCTTTTATCCACGGGTTTTGGCGTTTCCTCCTCTACCGCCTCTTCATCATCCGCAACATCACCTACTTGAGTCTGGATTAATGGATGTGAATCCGGTAATATTTTTCCGCTTCTTGTAGTGATCGCCATACAGCTCGCGTCATTCCTCGGGTGAATCGTGTCACTCGGCAAGGTACCTGTCTTCCTTTGGTTCAGAGATGCCGAGATTTGCCCCACTTGCTGCTCTAATTGCTTGATCGAGATGGAATGTGAACCCACTAACTGACTCAATGCTGATAATTCAGTCTTCATCTCCTTTACTCCAGAGTCAGTTGATTCCACCTTCAGCAGCATCTTCGCCATCATGTTCTCAAGTTTGGACGTCTCTGCCTCATTGCCAGCTTTGTCCCGATTACCAGGTGGTATATACAACCCACCTCTATCGGTGCTGTTCCTCCAGTTTCCTTGGTCGCGATCTTTGTAGCCGCCTTTCTCATAGTGGTTGTCTCTCTGATAGTTCCGACCTTGGTTTCCCTGGCCGTTGGCCTGGAAACCCCCCAAATAGTTGGCCTCCTCATCAGATTCAACCCCTGCTGCTCTACCTTGCAAACCCACGGCTTTCACCTTCTCAATACTTTCTGACATCAAGTGCTTGGTCAAGAGGTCCATTTGCGTTTTTAGATGGGCCATGTCTTGGTCCCGTTCTTCATCTTTTCTACGCTGTTCCGCTGACACACCAACTGCATAAGTACTAGCTGGTACCTCTGAATCACGTGTATGCCAGGCCCTGTTGGTTTTGGTGAGCCTGTCCAAAATAGATGTGGCATTGGCAAAAGTGCGACCCATAAACGCTCCACCTGCTGCGTTGTCCAACGTCGGCTTGGTAGCCAAATTGAGTGCCCTGTATAATGTCTGCATCAAAAACTCATCGTTCAACTGATGGTTCGGGCATTGTGTTAGCTTCTTCTTGAATCGCAGCCAGGTCTCGTGCAATGCTTCGTGAGGTTGCTGCCTGAAATTGCTAATCTCGTCCCTCAATTGTATCATCCTAAAGGGAGGAAAGAACCTTTCTAGGAAAGCTCCTTTCAACTCTCCCCAAGTTGCGATAGAGTCGGGGGTTAGTTCTGTCAACCCCAACGCTGCCTCATCAGACAGAAACAATGGAAACAACCTGAGCCTGATCGCTGCCTGACTCACGCCCGACAGTTCAAACGACTTGCAGATACCCATGAAGTTCATTAAGTGATGGTTTGGATCGTCACCAGCTGCTCCACAGAATACTCCTCTCAAGTTCAACAGCTGAATCATCGTGCTAGTGATGTTGAACTTGGCTCCGGATGGTAGCGGTGGAACAACAATGGCGCCCGTAGCGCCAACTCCATCCAAATCATTATCCTCATCATGCAACTCAAGATCGTGCTGCAGATCTCCAGCATTCAAATTTTGTTGGGCCTGCAGTTCTGCAGCGAGCCTTGCTGCCTCTTGTTGTGCGGCCATATTCTGCCTTAACGTTCTAGCAAGCTCGGGGTCGTAAGGTAATGTTGATTCACCCGAGCGCCGGGTACTTGGCATGCACAACTCTGTACCCTGTCAAAAAACAAAAACAACAAATAAACGTAAAAGCAGGAAAGTATGACTAAGAGTCAAATAAACACACCAGACTTAATAAACAACCGTATTCCCCGGCAACGGCGCCACTTTTTGATAACGCCCAAACTACACCTCAAATTAACGAAGCGTAAGCGGTCGTAGTCAAATATAGAACCCAACAAAGGTTGGGGTTGAATCCCACAGAGAATATGGTGAAAGTTAAGTCTTTAGTGAATTAAGTGACTAGTCGTCAATAGTTTCCGGTAAATAGGGGGGTTTTGTGATCAATATTTGTAAACAAAACAAACACTTAACGTATGAATGATAATCAATAGGAGAAAGAGAACTAGGGAAGTGTTTACCATGGCGTTAGTAACAAAGTCGATTCTAGGCTTAACGGGGTTCTTTCTATATCCGTGTCACGATGTGATTGAATTAATTGTATCGTCTAAACGTTTCTCAACCAAATAGACAAATTTACTTTTCAATTCTCTCGAACTTGAAAAGGTATGCTTTTAGATTTCAATCCTAAACATCAAGTAGATTAATCTAGTTACAGCATTAATCATAAGACGAGAGTTACTAGTCTCGAATCCTCGTCGTTAATCAAGTTTCCCGGTTTTAATCTCTTTACTCAAGCAAATTAAACCTAGGCATGTTCTAATGTTTGCAACCACTAGAAAACGTTAGATAATGTATGACTAACAATGTGACAGCACATATATTGAACCCATCGCTACCCGGAATCTATCTTGCTACGTTTGCCATGGCTCCCACAACCCTAGTTGTGAGAGTTTTAGTTAATCATGCTAGAAGAAGAAGAGAAGAAAGTCATAATCATCATAAAGAGAAAAGATCCTTACAATATAATGAAAACAATCTTCAAGTATTCCAAGAACAAGAAAACAAGAACTCAAGAATGATTCAAGAACACGAATTTAAGAAGTATAAAACGTGTTTCTTGATCTCCAAGTCGACTAAAATCTCTCCTAAAAATATTGGGAGAACTATTGTAAAAAGCTTCATAAATAAAATAAACCTAACATAGGGTATTTATAGGAGTCTAGGAAACAAATCCCAAAAACGCTCGGATTCCGCGTCGCGGACTGCCCAGGTGTGACGGCCAGGCTGACGGACCGTCACTGGCTTGACGGACCATCGCCTGGACCATCACCACTAGGCAGTAGTGCTACCTTGGTGTGACGGTCACTGTGATGGACCGTTACATGTGTGACGGGCCGTCACTCAGGCCGTCACTCTTATCCAGACTGCTCTTTTTCGCGTATTTCCTTCTGTTTCCATGTTTGTCTCCATTTCCTGAAAATACAACATAAAAACATCAAAAACGACAACGGTTGCTTGAAAATGTACGATTGTTCTTAGTTTAAAGGAGTCGAAAGTGCTGTAAAATGGCGGCACATCAGGATCCTTAATGGATTGGTCTAATAGTTTTGCCTTAGACCATAGGGTAAAATGGTACTTATAAGAATTATTTAACAAAAAGAACCGAAAGTTATGGGAATTGGTTGGTATTAGAGATTGAGACAAATTATGATCCTATACCCTGAGAATGAACTCTACGTTAAACCTTGGTAAAGGAGTGCAAAGGCTAGACTTGCATGGTGGTGTTGGGACATACCGTGGATTAATAATTTTGGTAAAGTATCATATGCATAGCATATTTAATTGGAGTCGAGACTCAATTTGTCATAAGATATGTGATAGAATTATGTAACTTGTGATTGGTCTCGGACATGATTGAACTATACATGTTTTCCTGTTATGTTTGAATGAATAGGATGGATAAATAGGAAGTGATAAGTAAGCTAAAATGGCTAAGTGTAAATGTATCTTAGACATCAAATGTATATATATGTATTCATAAGGGATAGGTTTAAGGGCCTAGTTGTATTTATTTGATGCTGGTATGATTATTGAGGATTGAATACCACGTCGGTATGGTACATAGACACCTAGAGTCCCCTGCAGGTCATGACTAGTGGGCAGAAATAAGACCCATAGCACGTATATACACTATTGAATATATCACTGCATATGTTATTGTAATTATCATTGCATGCTTCATTGTATTGGTTTATGGTCAGTCATTGTGAGATGATATTGTGGTTATGACTAAGGTTGTAGGCACTAGTTACATTGACAATGATAGGCAGGATTAGTTCTAAGTATGGGGGTTCAATGTACTATGTGTAATTAATAACACCATTGTTAACCTAAATCTAATAAACTGGGAGGGTTAATAGATAGTGACTTCTATTATGTCTATTGGAGCTAATTAGAGGGTTATGGATAATCCCGATGTGTAAATCCATAAGAAAACGAATGTTGTGTCAACAAATACCTTGTGAGTAAAAGTTTGAATGAGAGGTAGGATGTGCTTAGGTTTGTTAGCCCATAAGGCCATCTCGGGCATGGGAAAGAAAGGCGAATGTTTCGATCTGGTTCGATTCATGATTGCATCTGCAAACCTTATCTTTATAGGTGAACTTGCGGAGTGGGTAATTCCTTACCACTAAAGTCTAGATGAGTAAGCAACGGTAGGTACAAATAGAGAAGAGGTTTGTGTGGAAAAGTAAAAACCCCTTGACAGGATTAAATAATGAATTATTGGGAGGGTGGGGATAAGTCAGAGGTACTTGAATATGAATAATTGTATGGATTTCCTTTTTATATGTTGAAGTGGAAGTCATTTGTTTTAATGTTAGTTTTTTTACATGATTTATATGAACTAATCTTAGTCGGACGATAATACCTACCAGTAAATGTGGTTGTACTGATGTTACTCTTGCTACACCTTTTTTGGTGTAGGTGTGTGATAGGTTGGCTGAAGTTCGTGCTTGGATTGAAGAGTCTCCATTAGAAACTTTCATTCTCTACTCTTCAGACGGGAGTTGTGTCTTATACATTGTTGTTATATTCTTCATTAGTAGTTCTTGTACAATCTTAGACTAGATCTTTGGGAAATAGTTGTGTTTATGCATAGTTGGTAGTTAGTATGTAATAAATTTACAAGTGATTTACTGAGATTAATTCAGCTACCTTCTTTTAACGACCGGGTTCGTCTTTACGGGGAAACTTTTCGTGCCAAGAGAGTCAAAAAACTTCCAGATTGGGGAGTTGAAAATTATAGGCTAGGCTAGTCTCAGCCAATTTTGGAGCGAGGTATGGTCTAGGGAAATCCAGGTAAGGATTGGGGAACGTGTCTGGTTTTGAGATCATTTTCCATTTAGCTAAGACATTAACGAGTACGGGGGACTTTTCAGAATCAAATTCGGGTAAGTAAAACTCCCGATATCGAAGTTGATATGAAGGGGTTGTTCTAAAATGTCAGGAAATTGAGTGTATTGTAAAATGGACCAATTTAGGGGACTTTACGACTTTCTATCCCATGTTAACCATTGTAGAGGTTGACACACTGTCTTAGTGACCTTCGCTATAGCGGAGAAATTACCGTTATAATGGAAGTCAACGTCAGCCAACACTACTATAGCGAATAGTTCTGCTATAGCAGAACTGCTATAGCAAAGCGTGGACCATTATAGCGGAGTTTGATGGTCTTTAATACAGAAACTTCCCCAAAACAATCAGTTTTTCATCAAAGACATTTTGGGAGAAGGGTAAGGCAATTTTGGACGATTTTCAACAGTTTTCCACCAATTTTCATCCTAAAGGTAAGAATTCTACTCCCCAAACTCCGTACTATCTTTCCTATGCTATAGAACTACTAGGGGTGGACTTGCGGAAAGGTTTGGAATGACCTAGGATGGTAGAATCCGGGGGGGAAAGGGATTCTAGGGTGTAGAAGTTCTTGGGTGTTGTTATTTTCATTAGATTATGATCATGTGACCTTAATTGCCTAAATGCATCCATAAAAATGGTAGGAATAGGTGAATTAGTGGTGGGAAAGCCTGGGAAAAGGGTGGAATGGTCATGGTTGGCCCGGGGTTTGGGATTTTTGCATAATCTGGGTAACTAGTAGGCCATAAGCATTGATTTTTGGTTATTGTGTGTTGTTTTAAATCAAGAACCGGTAAGAACTTCAGGAAATGGGATAGCTCTGGTTGAGTAGAGCTTGGAATATTTTGAGGTAGGTGATGGTTATTGATTTCTAATGTGCATTATGTGTTCACGTACTATTTTGTAGTAGTGTATGAGTTGCATATTTAGGAAATGAATTGTGAATGTCTATTTTTCTGGTAATCAGTCTTATGAAATGATTTTCTTTTGTTTGCTTGTTGGTTTTTACAAGTATGTTTATTCATTGGTTGTGATTGATTAGACTTGTTTGACATTCGGTTGGCTCGGGTACCACGTCTGGTACAGGTATACTAACAGTTGTCTCGGGTACCACTCTTGGTATGGGAATTTCTAATGGCTTGGGTACCATGCCTGGTATGGGTTGTTTTAATTGCATTGTTGTATTCTCAAATTGTGAATTTTTCATATGGTCCATGAGAGGCCGGGTGATTTTATTCAAATGTAAGTTTGGTCTTAGTGTAGACCGAGATCGCATGTCTAACACTTAGGTGATGTTAAGGGATCCTTGGTGGGTCCAGGTTATGTGAAAAAGAGTATATGTTGTTGTTTTGGGTGTGGTCAATGGTTGGTTTTTGGTTCATGTGTTTAATGAGCTAAGGGAGGAGCTTAATATCCAATTGTTTTTTGACTTGTTACATGTTTCCTGTACCTTACTATGTTATGGTTTACTGTTCATATTATATTTATTGGAGCTGACCGATGATCCTATCAGTACACGATATTTGTGTACTGACTCTGCACTTGCTTTTCTTTTTGTGAGTACATGCAATCTTCCGACGGCTGACACGAGACCTCACCTGTAGTCCCAGCGCTTTCAGACATCAAGGGTGAGCTGCTTTGATTGAGCTACCTTAGTTTCTTCCTGTTAGTTGTAGCCTACTTGTTTCGGGCTTAGACTTTGCATACTTTAGGCTTGCATCACCATATTTCTAGATAGTTTTAGTAGAATGTTTTGTTACGATAACTTTCAAGTTCTAGGATGGATGTTTCCATAGTTTATGATATGGTGTTTTGGGATTTTATTGCTAGTTTATTTTATGCATTAGTTTTAAGCTGCTAGAATGGTTAAGTATTGGGTCTGTATTGGTTCGCTCACCTGGGGGTATTGGGTGGGTTCCACTCACGGTGGCCTGGGTCGTGATAAAGATGGTATCTGAGCCCTAGGTTCGTTGATCTCGTTGTACCAAAATAGGTCTAGTAGAGTCTTACGGAACAGTACGGAGATGTCTGTTCTTTTCTTCGAGAGGCTATAGGACTTTAGGTAAACCATCTCTTCTTTCTTTCTTCGTCCTATACTTGATTCCAATTGGTATCTGGTGATACAAATTGGTATCTGACTTCATTCACTCTTCTATCTATAGATGGTTAACATAAGGAACAATGCAACAAAAGCAACAATCCCAACAGTGGACCCGACTATCAGAGGAATAAGAAGGGGTAGGGGCAAGGGCTGAGGTAGAGCAACACCCGCTAGGGGTGGATCTCAAGCGGCTGCAGGAGCACGTGAGGCGAACCCTCCCCAACCCTAGGATCAGGTTGTAGAGGAGGTTGAGGAGGGTTTACAGCAGGAAGAGGCAGAACCGGCTGGAGATGCAGGCCTTCCCCCTATCACACCCGAAGCATTTCAGGAAGTCTGGTCCTTCCTGAGTGGGCTGGTTGGTGCTGGATCCAACCCCACAGGGACTGCAGATCAGGTTTCAGGTACTTAGCCAGCGGCTACTGCAACTTCTAGAGTGGATGCGGTGTTGAGCACAGATGACTTCTTCAAACCAATGCTAGGTCCTATCATGACAGGGAATGAGTACGAGATGCTGACCAAGGTCCTTAAGCTGAAACCTCCTACATTTCAGGGAAGAAAGATTCTTATGAGTTCATATTGGACTGTTACGAGAGGCTGCATAAGCTGGGCATTGTGCAACAGCATGGGGTTGAGTTTGTCACTTTTCTTATACAGGGTGATGCTAAGCAGTGGTGGAGGTCTCATGTGGAATGTCGGTCATTTATTTTTCCCCCACTGATTTGGGAGCAGTTTCACGCTCTCTACTTAGAGAAGTATGTGCCACGTACTTTGAGAGATCACAAAAATGATAAGTTCCTGGCTCTGGAGCAGGGTAACATGTCGGTCTCTACTTATAAGGCTAAGTTTCATGCCTTATCTCGTTTTGCTACACAGTTGTTGGGTTCTGAGGAGGAGTGGATTTGGTTATTTGTGAAGGGCTTGAATACAAATTTACAGGTGTTATTGGTGCACATGACTTCAGCAGGGAAGGTCCTCAATATGGTAACCGATTATGTTATGAAGTTAGAAGGGGTCAAGCAGGTTGGGCAGGCTAAAGTGTTAGCCAAGAGGCTCTGGAATGATGGAAACTTCAGTGGCTCGCACTCCAGGGGCCACAATCAGCAGGTGTACTTTGCCCATCCTAGTCAGTCAGCTTTTCCAGCTGCTACAGGTGGTCATTGGGGAGCTAATCAATAGTTTTCAGCTCCTCGGGGACCGGGAGCTTCTTACACATCTACCACGAGGCCTTCGCTTGATCTTGGTTGTTTCTATTATGGTGATTCAGGCCACTTTAAGAGGGAGTGCCCTCACAAACAGACTAGTAATCAGGCTTAGCTGTAGTCTAAGGTTGTGGTCCCAGCAAGTGGAGGTGGACATGCTAGAGGTTGTCCACAAGGTGGGCGAGGTAACTTTTAAGAAGACCGGGGAGACATGGGGAATGGCGGCGCGGGCAAGGGTGTGGAGAAGCCATCCAAGGAAGTAGCTCAGATTGATGATCGGGCTCAGTGTTATGCTTTTCCAGGGAGGTATGAGGTGGAGGCATCAAACACAGTGATCACATGTATAATTCTTGTCTGTGATAGGATGGATTCGGTACTTTTTGACTCAGGTTCTACCTACTCTTATGTGTCTGTGAATTTTAGTTTGGTTCTGGACTTGATTTGTGATATCCTTGATTTCCCTATCTAAGTTTCCACCCTGGTTGGAGAGTCCATGATTGTGACTCATGTTTATCGTGCTTTTTCTGTAATTTTTTGGGGGTTGCATACTTGGGTAGACTTGGTAATTCTGGATATGGTAGACTTCGATGTCATTTTGGGCATGACCTGGTTATCCCCTTATCATGTTGTATTGAACTATAACACTAAGACTGTGGCTCTAGAGATTCCGGGTAAGGATAGGCTAGAGTGGGAAAGTGTGTACAAGCCTAAGCCGACTAAGATAATATCGTTCATTCGGGCTAGCAAGCTAGTGGGGAGAGGGTATTTAGCCTTTTTGGCTCTTCTCTGGGATGATAGTGTGGAGTCCCTATCTATTGAGTCAGTTCCAGTTATTTTAGAGTTTCCGGAGGTATTTTTGGCGGATTTGCCTGGTATGCCTCCAGACAGGGATATTGATTTATGTATTGCCTTGGAGCCGGGCACTCACCCAATTTCCATTCCTCCATATCATTTGGCTCTGACAAAGTTAAGGAAACTTATGACTCAGCTTCAGGAACTCCTAGATAAGGGATTCATCCATCGCAGTGCTTCGCCTTGGGGTGCCCCCGTCTTATTTGTGAAGAAAAAGGATGGTAGTATGCAGATGTGCATAGATTTCAGGTAGTTAAATAGGGTGACCATCCAAAATAAGTATCCTTTACCCCGTATAGATGATCTGTTTGACTAGTTACAGGGTGCATCTGTGTTCTCAAAAATCGACTTGAGGTCAGGGTATCATCCGTTAAAGATTAGGCCCGAGGACATTCCTAAGACTACTTTTTGGACTCAGTATGGGCATTACGAGTTCTTAGTGATGTCATTTGAGTTGAATAATGCACCGGCAGTATTCATGAGTTTTATGAATGAGGTGTTTAAAACTTATTTGGATTCGTTCGTCATCATTTTTATTGATGATATTTTGATCTACTCCAAGAGTAGGAAGGAGCATGTTGAACATTTCCATATTGTGTTGGAAATATTGAGGCACCAAAAGCTTTATGCGAAGTTCTCCAAGTGTGAATTTTGGTTGACTTCAGTTGCATTCTTGGGGCATGTAGTGTCAGAAAAGAGGGTGATGGTGGATCCCCAGAAGATTGAGGCAGTCAAGAATTGGGTCCGGCCTAGCTCTGTGACTGAGTTGAGGAGTTTTGTGGGACTTCTAGGTTACTACCATAGATTTGTCAAGGACTTTGCATCTATCGCTACTCACTTAACAAGGTTGACTCATAAGGAGGTACTGTTTGTGTGGTCAGACAAGTATGAGGAGAGCTTCCAAAAGCTCAAGACAGTCCTTACCACAACTCCCATCCTTTCATTACCAGTGTAAGGTAAGGATTTTATTGTTTATTGTGATGCTTCACATTCGGGTTTGGGTGCTATGTTGATGCAGGACAGGAATGTGATAGCCTATGCATCTAGGCAGTTAAAGGTACATGAGAGGAATTACCCAACCCATGACTTAGGGTTGGCAGCGGTGGTGTTTGCACTCAAAATTTGGAGACACTATCTCTATGGTGTCATGTGTGAGGTGTTCATTGATCATCAGTCTGCAACATGTTTTTACTTAGAAGGACTTGAATCTGAGGTAGAAAAGGTGGATGGAGGTTTTAAAGGACTATGATATGACCATTCAGTACCATTTGGGTAAGGCTAATGTTAGGCAGACGCATTAAGCCGGAAGACAGTCAGCATGGGCAGTTTGGCTTATTTGGGGGTGTCCAAATGAACTTTGGAAAGGGAGATTCAGGCTTTGGAATCTAAATTCATGCACCTGGGTATCTTAGAAAGGGGTAGAGTGTTGGCTAGTATTGAGGTCAAATCTACATTTATAGAGGGGATAAAGGCCAAACAGTTTCAGGATTCGCAGTTGAGCAGGCTTCGGAGCAAGGTTATATCCAGAGAGTCCAGGGATTCCACATTAGACTCTGGGGAGTGTTGAGTTTCAGAGGGAGGATTTTTGTCCCTCGGGTTGATGACATCATTCAAAAAGTATTGGCAGAGGATTATGGCTCGTGGTATTCGATTCATCCGAGGTAACCAAGATGTACAGGGAATTGAGGAAGCTTTACTGCTAGCCCAAGATGAAAAGGGACATAGCTGATTTTGTGTCCAAATGTCAAAATTGCCTGCAGGTAAAGTATGAGCACCAAAAACCTGTAGGACTACTTCAAAGGATGCCCATTCCAAAGTGAAAGTGGCAAAGTATAGCCATGGACTTCGTGGTGGGTCTTCCCAAGACTTTGGGGAAGTATGACTCTATTTGGGTCATTGTGGACAGGCTGACCAAGTCAACTCATTTTATACCGGTCAAGGTGGACTACAATTCGCAGCAATTGACCAAGATCTACATGAAGGAGATTATGAGATTGCACGGGGTACCATTGTCCATCATTTCAGACAGGGGTATGCAGTTTACCTTTAAATTTTGGGGTAAGTTATATGAAGAGTTGGGCACTCAATTCACTTTCAGCACAGCCTTCTGTCCTCAGACTGATGGTTGGTTGGAGAGGATGATACAAGTATTGGAGGACATGCTAAGAGCATGTGTGATTGACTTTGGGGGTCATTCAGACCATTTTCTACCATTGTGTGAGTTCTCCTACAACAATAGCTACTACTCCAGCATCGAAATGGCACCATTTGAAATGATGTATGGAAGGGGTTGTAGGTCACCTATAGGGTGGTTTGAAGAAGGCGATGTAAAGCCTTTGGGCGTGGACTTGGTAAGAGAGGCACAAGAAAAGCTAAGAGGCATTCAGACCAAGTTGCTAACGGCCCAAAGAAGGCAGAAGGAATGTACGAATCGCAAGGTAAGGGTTATGGATTTTTAGATTGGTGAACAAGTGCTATTGAAAGTGTCACCAATGAAGAGAGTTATGCATTTTGGTAAGAAGGGAAAGCTCAGCCCTCGGTTTATTGGACCATTCAAAGTTCTTGAGATTATAGGGCCAGTGGCTTGCAGGTTAGCACTGCCACCTAGTTTGGCGGATGTCCATCCGGTATTCCATGTATCCATGATAAAGCGATAACATGGGGATATGGACTACATCATCAAGTTGGATGAGGTGTTATTTTATAAGGATCTGCGCTATGAAGAGGAACCGATTGTGATTCTTAATTGGGATATCTGGAAATCGAGGACAAAGGTGATCATCATGGTAAAGGTTCAATGGAAGCATTGTTTAGTTGAAGGAGCCACTTGGGAAACCGAGAAGGACATGTGGGATAAGTACCCTCACTTGTTTGAGGATTCAGGTACTACACTTTCCTTTCTGTGTTTCCATAATTTTAGGTTTGATCATTCAGGGATGAACGATGGGTAAATTTGTATTTGTTGTAATGACCGGGTTCGTTGTTACGAGTAAATTTTTCATGCCTAGTTTTGAGTCAGAAAACTTCCAAATTTGGGAGTTAAAAATTTTGGGCTAGGCTAATATCGGTCAGTTTTGGAGCGAGGTATGGTCTAGGGTAATCCAGGTAAGGATTGGGTAATGTGTCTGGTTTTGAGCTAGTTTTCTATTTAGCTAAGACATAAAGGAGTCTGGGGACTTTTCAAAATCAAATTTGGGTGAGTAGAACTCCCGGTATTGAAGTTGATGTGAAGGGGTTGTTCCGTAACATCAGGAAATCGAGTGTGTTATAAAATGGACCAATTTGGGGGACTTTATGACAATCTGACCCGTGTCAACCGCCGTAGACATTGACACACTGCCATAGCGACCTCCATTATAGCAGAGAAATTACCGCTATAGCGGAGAAATTACCGCTATAACGGAAGTCAATGTTGGTCAACACTACTATAGCAGATGGTTCTGCTATGGAAGAACCGCTATAGTAGAGTGTGGACTACTATAGTATAGCGTGAGGAGATTTAATGCAGAAACTTCCCCAAAATAATCAGTTCTTCATCAAAGACGTTTTGGGAGAAGGGCAAGGCAATTTTGGGCGAATTTCATCAATTCTCCACCAATTTTCATCCTAAAGGTAAGAATTCTACTCTCCAAACTTCGTACTATCTTTCCTACGCGATGGAACTGCTATGGGTGGACTTGGGGAAAGGCTTAGAATAACCTAGAATGGTAGAGTCCGGGGGAAAAAGGGATTCTAGGGTGTAGAAGTTCTTGGGTGTTGCTAATTTCATTAGATTATGATCATGTTACCTTAGTTACCTAAATGCATCCATAAAAATGGTAGGAATAGGTTAATTAATGGTGGAAAAGCCCGGTAAAAGGGTGGAATGATCATGGTTCGCCTGGGGTTTGGGATTTTTGCATAATCTGGGTAACTAGTAGGCCATAAGGATTGTTTTTTGGTTATGTGTTTTGTTTTAGACAAAGAACCGGCAAGAACTTCAGGAAATGGGAAAGCTCCGGTTGAGTAGAGCTTGAAATAATTCGAGGTAGGTGATAGTTATTGATTTCTTATATGCATTATGTGTTCACGTACTGTTTCGTAGTAGTGTATGAGTTGCATGTTTAGGAAATGAATTGTGAATGTCTAGATGTCCGGTAATCAGTCTTGGTAAATGAACTTCTTTTGTTTGCTTGTTGTTTTTTACTTCTTTTGTGATTGATTGGACTTGTTTGATATTCGGTTGGCTCGGGTACCACGCCTGGTATGAGTATACTAATGGTTGACTCAGGTACCAAGCCTGGTATGGGAATTTCTAATGGTTGGCTCGGGTACCACGCCTGGTATGGGTTGTTTTAATCGCATTGTTATATTCTTTCGATGGTTCCATGAGTGGACCGGTTGTATTCTCGAATTGTGAATTTTGAATATAGTCCATGAGAGGCCGGGTGATTTTATTTAAATGTGAGTTTGGTCTTAGTATAGACCGGGATTGCATGTCTAACAGTTAGGTGATGTTAAGGGGATCCTTGGTGGGTCTGGGTTATGTGAAAAAGGGTATATGGTGTTGTTTTGGGTGTGGTTAATGGTTGCTTTTTGGTTCATGTGTTTAATGAGCTAAGGGAGGAGCTTAATATCCGTTTGTTTGTTGACTTGTTACATGTTTCATGTACCTTACTATATTATGGTTTACTGTTCATATTATGTTTATTAGAGCTGACCGATGATCCTACCAGTAAAAGGTGTTTGTGTACTGACTCTACACTTGCTTTTTTTTGTGTGAGTACAGGCAATCTTCTGGCGGCTGACACGCGACCTTACCTATAGTCCCAGCGCTTTCAGACATCAAGGGTTAGCTGTTTTGATCGAGCTACCTTGGTTTCTTCCTGTTAGTTATAGCCCACTTGTTTCGAGCTTAGACTTTGCATACTTTGGGGTTACATCCCCGTATTCTAGATAGTTTTGGTAGAATATTTTGGTACGATGACTTTCAAGTTCTAGGGAGGATGTTTCCGCAGTTTATGATATGGTGTTTTGGGATTTTATTGCTAGTTTATTTTATGCATTGGTTTTAAGCTACTAGAATGGTTAAGTATTGGGTCGGTATTGGTTCGCTCACCCAGGGGTCTTGGGTGGGTGCCACCCACGGAGGCCTGGGCCGTGACACCTTTATTATCAATACTTCTAAAATTGTTTAAGTGACTTTTGTATGATCATGGTTGGGTGGTTTAGGGTTCTCCTACATGTATTGATTAGTGTAGGTGCCCGCATGGTCCTATCATAATTAGGGTCATGAATGTTGGTATCAGAGCTTAGGTTATTGATCTCATGTTTACTAGAGCAATGGAAATATAGAGTCATGTGGATTGGTGTATTGACATTCACATCAAATCTTTGGGAAGCTATAGTGACATCTAGGTTTGGTTTCACTTTCTTCTTTCCTATCATGTCGTCCTGGTCAGTTGTCTCCCTGGTTGAGTCCAATTGGTATATAGAATATTCCAATTGTTATTTTGACATGATTAGTTTGTGGTGGGATAAAGACAATTGGTACCTAATTGATTCCAATTGGTATCTCAACTTAAGGAGTTTTGATGATATGTTGACTATGTGATTTTGTGTTGTTGACAATGTGTTCAGTTACTAACAAATGGGACCACGATTTGGTTGTTATGTGCTTAAGTAAAAGTGGACTTGTTAAATTGTAAGGAAATGACGAAGTCATTATGGGATGAGAGTTATGGAAACTCGTAATTAATCTTACCGATCCGATTTCATGCATTGAAGCAAGCAAGGAATTGACTTATATAAAAAAAATTGAAATTTTCTAGTGGTGGCAGCATTCTACTCGAGCCCTCATCGCGACAATATGTCTCTTGTCACAATGGTCCATCACAATGAGGAAACGGGTCGCTGTGACAAAGCTCTTCGTAGTGATGAGCTAGAGCTTATCACAATGGTTCGTCATGACGAAGCCACGGTCGTCGCAATGAATTGGCACAAAATTGAATCTCAATTTCAGCCCCCTATTTTGGGACTTCACTCATATGAACCAATTTTCAAGAAATTTAAGGCAAACAGAGCTATGTCTAGAAGTTTCGGCCTATAAACAACACCATTGTTCAAGAAGTGCCACAAACAACACTGTAAATCGAAAGCAACAGAAATAAAAATCATCCAAAAGTATGAAAAGATAAAGATTGTCTGATAAGGGACCTCCATAGGCAATGAAAATAGTAATAAGAAGGGACAAAGGGGTGGGGAATGCTCTTTACACTCTATCATCTCTTGTCACTTCAGCTACAAGACTCTTCCTCGATAGACCTGCTGAGGAAGGAGAACACTTGAATATCCTTCCAGGTTACTTTGGGAATCTTCTTGTCTGGAAGAGAAACTTTGCCAAGGGCCTTGATCCCTTTCCACATCCGCACCATCAACTTGTCCCAAGAGAACCCCTTCTTCTTCTCCGTCGCTAGCTCCTCCCGAATCTCTGATTGGGCCTATGCCAGGGACTCAAAGGAGGAAAGAGGAATAGGGGTACCTGCTGCGTCTGAAGGTCTGGCGGCCGAAGAAGGCACTGACTCCAATGGGGTTGAGGATACGTGTCATGCCCCAAGGTTACCCCCTAGACATAATACGAGACTTGGGACCACAAGTGCCCCAAGCTAACCCTTGGTCATAGAATTCTCAAGCATAATAAAAGAAAAGCGAAAGTATAATAGATAAAGTCGGAATAACATAAATGGATGATCAAGTCAAATAGGAATACAAGATCCAAAAAAAAGACTCAAATACTGTCTATGTCTGAAAAGCCTCTACTTATGACATAAAGAGATGCTAGAACAAGAACCTAGCGAACTCAAAGTATGAAAATGAAAAGATAACACAAGCTAATAACATGACTAGTCCTCGACCTAGGAGGACTCACCAACAGCTGGCGGATGGAGTGTCTTGGAAGCTCTAGCCATGTGCCTGGGATAGGACACCTGAATTTGCATCATCAAAGGATGCAGCGCAAGATATGCGTCAGTACTATAAGATGTACCGAGTATAAGGGATATGCATAAACGTCACGAAAACATGCTAAGTATGCTGAACAATTAAAATAATGCTTTAGAAGTAAAACTGGATGCAAGTGACTCTATGAAATATCATAAGCTGAAAACATGATCATAAATAATAAGTCTGAAATCTAACCAAGAGTCAAATACATTTTAAAAGCATAAACTGTTTCTATAGGAGGTTCTCTAACCGACATAGACCATGTGAGCTACATGGAATCTGATGTATACGCCCTATCGAGAGGACCCAATATACCCTGCCAGGGGATAAAGGCATGACTGTGGCATGACCACTAAATCTGATGCCCAATAGAAGGCACTTATAAACCTACAAAGGCACGTAGTTCTGGGACTAAGGGTACTGTCACCCTATCCAACTCGGTGCTAAATACTACTCCCAAAACATACTTATAGCTCATATAATACTGGGGCATATATGATGCCAAAACTTATCATAACTGATGACATATCTGATGTCAAAATAGTTTGAAAAGCAATAAGACATATCTGATGCCATGCAATTCAAACTCATACATCTAAAGACTTAGCCTAACAATAATTCAAATCATGCCTTTCCTTTCTAAATTCATACTTGAAAAATTAGGTATGCAATTTCATAAAATACATAAGGTCATGATATCTAATCATGTAAAATTTCTCTTGAAAATATGCAATTCAATGGAATCATGCTAGATATCTACTTTAGAGCTTGGGCTTTTAAAACCAATGAAGGAATCATAATCAAATCATGATTAGGAAATAATAAATCATGGATTTAAGCATAGAAACTGCTTTCATAAGCTTTTCCCAATTTAGATCAAAATCCTAATGTCACAAGCTCATAATTTAACATAAGATTTGGGGTTTTAGGCACAAGGGTGAAAGAAACCCATTGCTGAATACCCACATACCTTGGTTGGAGCTAACCCACTTGAATTGAAAAGACTTAGGAGACTTGAACTTGGAGCTTGAGACCTTGAGCTTGAGAGAGCTCTTTTCCTTTTTGAAAGATGAATGAGGTAATGAGAAGGAACTTAGGCTAATGATGGTGAAAACCCTTCTAAAAATAGCCAAAACGATATCATTTAGGAATTAAAAGGGTGGAGAATAATTAAAATACCCCTGGGACATATTTAAGAAAAAACTAGAAAATGGCCGGTTTTAGGGACCACGGGTTAGTTCTACGAGTCGTCGTTTGAACCACGACCCATGGTTCCACTCCTGGTTCCTGAAAGAAGCTTCAGGCTGCAGAAGCACTTCTACGGGTCAACATGATGGACCCGTAGAATGAATGATGAGTCGTAGACTTGAACCATAGTTCCGGGAAACATGGACTTCTCTTTACCAGGTTCCACGAGTCACAAGACGGACCCGTCGTTCAGACGACGAGCCATATACTGACTCATGATTCCTGCAAGACTGTCATCCCTCTTATCTAGGTTCCATGAGTGGACAGGATGGACCCGTGGTTTGAACCACAATCCGTAGAACCAACTCATGGTCCTAGACCAGTGGATGAATCAACAAAATGGAAATCACGGCTCCATTCCACGACCCGTTGTTCGAACTACGGTTCGTGGTTTGGACCCGTCATTCCTGAAATATTAATTTTTTCTGAGATTTCAACTTAGATAGCTGGTTTGATTTCTGAGGTGTTGCAATATCTCCCCCTTGGGATCATTCGTTCTCGAATGAAGACTAAACAAGGAAAACTGACGAGAAAATAGCCCAACCAGCAATAAAAACAAGGAAATCAAGGCGTAAACATGAAAACTGAACTTTTCAACTTTAAAACATGATAAACTAACTTCGAAAAACATGGATGCATGCTAGAATCATGAGAGGAACTAGTGGAATAGAATCGGAGGGACATACGAAGGAGGAAACTAGTACCTCAAGCTGGAACTAAATCGGAAGGAAAGAGATGAGGATATTTGGCCTTCATGGCCTCTTCCGCTTCCCAAGTAGCACCCTCTACAAGATAATTCCTCTAAAGGACTTTCACCGAAGCGACTTCTTTCTTCCTCAATCTCCGAATCTAACGATCAAGGATCTCCACAGGAACCTCCTCATAGGTGAGACTATCCTTCACACCCACATTCTCCAAGAGAACAATCAAGGCCGGATCACCAACACACTTCTTCAACAAGGAAACATGGAAAACTAGATGAACCGCTTCCAATTCTGTTGGCAAATCCAACTCATAAGAAACACTACCAATTCTCCTCAAAATCTGATAAGGACCTACAAAATGAGGACTAAGCTTTTCTTTCTTGCCAAATCACATCACACCTTTCATAGGTGACACCTTTAGGAAAATCCAATCATCAACTTCAAATTCCAACTACCTTCTTCTCACATCCGCATAAGATTTATGTCGACTCTGAGCGGTTTTCAACCTTTCCTAATAAGCTGAACATTCTCCATACTCACATGAACCATATCTGGACCAATCAAGTCTGCCTCATCTACCTCAAACCAACCAATAGGAGATCTACATCTCCAATCATATAGTGCCTTATATGGAGCCATCTGGATGCTAGAGTGAAAGTTGTTGTTGTAGGCAAACTCGATAAGAGGTAAGTGATCATCCCAATTTCCTTTGAAGTCAATCACACAAGCTCTCAACATATCCTCCAAAGTCTGAATAGTATGCTCTGCCTGGCCGTTTGTCTGAGAGTGAAAAGTTGTGCTAAGCTTCACCTAGGTACCAAGACCTTTCTGAAACAATATCTAAAACTTAGATGTAAACTGAGGACCTCTATCAGAAATGATAGACAAGGGAACACCATGCAATTAAACTATCTCCCGAATGTAGATTCTGGCATAATCGTCTGTTGAATCAGTAGTCTTAACAACCAAGAAGTGGGATGACTTGGTCATCCGGTCGACAATCACCCAAATGGAATCATGTTGCCTTCGAGTACGAGGTAAACCAGTAATAAAGTCCATATTGATTGCTTCCCATTTCCAAGTGGGAAGGTCAATATCTTGAATCATGCCACCTGGACTCTGATGCTCCACCTTTACTTGTTGACAGTTGGGACACTTAGCCACAAACCCGGCTATGTCCCTTTTCATACCATTCAACCAAAAAACTTCCCATAGATCACAGTACATCTTAGTAGCACCCGGATGAATGGAATATCTAGAACTGTGAGCCTCAGTCAGAATCTTCTGTCTCAACCCATCTATATCTGGCACACATAAGCAACCCTGATAACGAAGCACACCATCTCATCCTTGGGAGAAAACCTCCACCCGCTGCTGATGAACTGCACCCTTAAGCTGAAGTAAAATAGGATCCTTGTCTTGCTTTGCCTTCATCTCAGCTACCAAAGATGATTCAACACCATTTTGTACAATCAAACCATCCTATGTCGAGTCCATAAGGCAAACTCCTAACCGAGATAACCTATGAACCTCCTTAACCAATTCCTTCTTTCCATCCTCAACAGAAGACACATTTACCATGGACAGTCTACTCAAAGAATCCGCCAAGACATTAGCCTTACATGGATGGTAAAGCACACTCATATCATAATCTTTGAGGAGCTCAAGCCATCTCTTTTATCACAAATTTAGTTCCATCTGAGTGAACACATACAGAATGCTCTTACAATTAGTGAATACGTCCATATACAAACCATACAAGTAATGTCTCCAAATCTTCAAAGCAAAGACCACGACTGCCAACTCAAAATCATGAGTAGGGTAGTTCTTATCATGAGTCTTAAGTTGTCTAGAGGCATAAGAAATCACCTTACCACGCTGCATTAAAACATAACTCAAACCAATCCTAGAAGCATCACAATACACAAAAAAATCATCTAGGCCCTCAGATAGAGATAACACTGGAGCTGTGGTCAATCTAGTCTTCAATTCCTTGAAGTTCTTCTCACAGAAGTCGGACCACTGAAATTTTACCTTTTTCTGAGTCAATCGGGTCAAAAGGGCATCAATGGAAGAAACTCCTTCCACAAACCTCCTGTAGTAGCTAGCCAAGCCAAAAAAGCTTCTAATATCAGACAGGGAAGTAGGTCTAGGCCAGTTCTTTACTGCCTCTATCTTTTAAGAATCAACTCGGATACCATCTTAAGTCTCAATATGACCCAGAAAAGCAACAGACTGCATCCAAAACTCACACTTGCTGAACCTAGCAAATTACTGTCGGTTCTTGAGAGTTCGCAACACAACTCTCAAATGGTCCGCATGCTCCTCCTCACTCCGAGAGTAGATGAGGATATCAATAATGAAAACAATCACAAACATATCCAAATACTACTTGAACACACAGTTTATCAAATCCATAAAAGCTGCAGGAGCATTTGTTAGACCAAAAGACATCACAACAAATTCATAATGACCATACCGAGTCTTGAAGGCTGTCTTCGAAATATCACACTCTCTAATACGAAGTTGATGATAACTGGATCTAAGGTCAATTTTAGAGAAAAAACTAGCACCCTGAAGTTGATCGAACAAGTCATCAATCCTAGGAATAGGATATTTATTCTTGATTTTGACTTTGTTCAACTGATGGTAGTCAATACACATTCTAAGAGAACCATCTTTCTTTCGAACAAATAAAATCGGGGCACCCTATGGATAAATGCTAGGCCTGATGAAACCTTTATCAAGAAGATCCTTCAACTGATCCTTTAACTCCTTAAGCTCTGTGGGAGCCATTCTATAGGGAGGAATAGAGATAGGATTCATATCTGGGAGAAGATCTATCCCAAAGTCGATCTCCCGCTCGGGAGAGACTCCGGGTAAATCATTGGGGAACACTTTTGGAAACTCACTTACAATAGGAACAGACTGAATATATGGGGTTCCAGACTCTGTGTCCATGACCCGAACTATATGATAGACATAGCCTTTAGAAATTATCTTCGTAGCCTTAATATAGGATATGAAGCGACATTTCGAGGAAGGGGGACTACCTTGCCGTTCTAAGATGGATTCATTAGGAAACTTGAAACTAACCACACGAGTACGACAATCAACAGAGGCATAACATGTATACAACCAGTCCATACCAAGGATAACATCAAAATCCGTCATCTCCAACTCTACTAGATCCACTGAAGTGACTCTATGGTGGACTGAGATAGGGAAATTTTGACAGATTCTTTTGGCTAGGACTGACTCACCAATAGGAGTAGATACACAAAAGGGTTCTAAAAGCTTATCTGGGCAAATCTCAAACTTACAAGCAACATAAGGGGTTACAAAATATAAGGAGGCACTGAGGTCTAACAAAGCATACACATCAAGAGAGAAGACTTTCAACATACCAGTAACCACATCTGGAGAATTCTCCTATTCCTGATGGGAGGCCATAGCATAAAGACAGTTCAGGCGCTGACCCCCAGAACTAGAAGTTACGCCCTGTAGGGCTGGTTTACCTCCTGAAGATGTTGGGGTAGGCTAGGTCTTACCTCCCTGTCCCTTTCTAGCTGAAGGGCAATCTCTGATCCGATGCCCAGTCTGACCACAACCAAAACAACCCTCTTTACCAGCCAAACACTCACCGGGATGATTCTTCCCACACTTGGTATAAGCGGGGAAAGAAGGCCCCTTTGCACCACCACCCTGAGAATAAGAGCCTGCACCTCTACTGGACTGATCATGGTGGGTCCTGGAGGCCTAAGAAGGAGTACTCGCAGAAGAATGCATGGGACATGATAACCTCTTCTAAAAAGAAGAGCGATGTCCGACCCCATACTTCTAATGGCTAAATCCTGAACCCTCAGATCTAGCTCTTTTGTTCTCCCTCGCCATCTCTCTTAGCTTGTCACCCTCAATCTGATGGGCATGAGTCATATCACTCACCAATAAGGAAGACCTACACTCTCTCTTCACCATATCAGAAACCCCATATAAAAACTTGCTCATTTGATCATGCAGGTCTGCTACCATGAAGGGAGCATATCTAGACAACTAAGTGAACTTCAGACTATACTCTTGAACCGACATCGACCCCTGTCTCAAGTTCAAAAATTCCTCCACCTTAGCTTGCCTCAACTCTCGGGGAAAGAACCTATCACGGAAGGCCCTCTCAAAACACTCCCAAGTTGTGGGGACCGCGTCCCTCACCCTAGCCTCTTTCTATTGCGTGAACCAAATATGAGCTATATCCTTGAGTTGACAAGATGCAAGCTCAACACAATAGACCCCAACCACTTGCATAACTTCAAAGATCTTCTTCACTTCATCAATAAAGTTGAGCGGGTCCTCACTCACTTTCAAACCCCAAAATTTGGGTGAGTTTATTCGGATAAAGTCACGAACTCGGGCCGCTACCCCACCTTGAGGGTGGAATGGGGAAGGAGCCTGCTGATTGGCCTGAGTGGACAAAGTCTGGGCTAGCAAATGGATGGCATTTCTAAACTCATCATTCGTGACATCGGGGAATGGAATGGGAGGAACAATATTTCGAGCAGCTCAGGGAGGCATAGCACGTCAATGAGGCATAATCTGAAACATACAAGATAAGAATTAGAGGAACATTAAAGTTAAGCTCTATTGCACGATGTGATCATGAAAGAAGTAAAGTTTTCTAAGACATATCATAGCTTACCTCTCATATGTGTGGAGCACTTCACACACATAAAGGAGACTCTACTCGATGCGGCTTTCAGACATCCTAGGACCCTTGAACCTGAGACTCTGATACCAAGTTTGTCAAGCCCTGAGGTTACCCCCTAGACGTAACACGAGACTTGGGACCATAAGTTCCCCAAGCTAACCCTTGGTCATAGCATTCTCAAGCATAACAAAAAATAAGCGGAAGCATAATAGATAAAGTCAGAATAGCATAAGTGGATGATCAAGTCAAATAGGAATACAAGATCCAAAAAAAAGACTCAAATACTTTCTATGTCTGAAAAGCCTCTTCTTATGACATAAAGAGTTGCTAGGACAAGACCCTAGCTAACTCGAAGTATGGAAATGAAAAGCTAACACAAGCTAATAACATGAGTAATCCTCAACTAAGGAGGAGTCACCAACAGCTTACGGATAGAGTGGCTTGGAAGCTATAGCCACGTGCCTGGGATGGGACACCCAAATCTGCATCATCAAAGGATGAAGCACAAGATATGCATCAGTACTATAGTATGTACCTAGTATTAGGGATATGCATAAACATCACAAAAACATTCTAAGTATGCTTAACAATCGAAATCATGCTTTAGAAGTAAAACTGGATGCAAGTGACTCTATGAAATATCATAATCTGAAAACATGATCATAAATAATAAGTCTAAAATCTAACCAATAGTCAAATACATTTTAAAAGCATAAACTATTTCTATGGAAGGTTCTCTAACTGACATATACCATGTGAGCTACATGGAATCCGATGTATACGCCCCATCGAAAGGACCCAATATACCTTGCCAGGGTACAAAGGCATGATTGTGGAATGATCACTAAATCTGATGCCCAATAGAAGAAACTTATAAACCTACGGGGGCACGTAGTTCTGGGACTAAGGGTACTCTCACCCTGTCCAACTCGATGTTAAATACTACTCCCAAAACATACTTATAGCTCATATAATATTTGGGCATATCTGATGCCAAACCTGATCATAATTGATGACATCTCTGATGTCAAAACTATTTGAAAAACAATAAGACATATCTGATGCCATGCAATTCAAAATCATACATCTAAAGACTTAGCATAACCATAATTCAAATCATATCTTTCCTTTCTAAATTCATACTTGAAGAATTAGGCATGCAATTTCATAAAATACATAAGGTCATGATATCTAATCATGTCAAATTTCTCTTGAAAACATGCAATTCAATGAAATCATGCTAGAAATCAACTTTAGAGCTTGGGCTTTTAAAACCAATGAAGGAATCATAATGAAATCATGATTAGGCTATAAGAAACTATAGATTTAAGCATAGAAACTGCTTTTATAAGTTTTCTCCAATTTAGATCAAAACCCTAATTTCACAAGCTCATAATTTATTATATGAATTGGGGTTTTAGGCACAAGGGTGAAAGGAACTCATTGTTGAATACACACATACCTTGGTTGGAGCTAACCCACTTGAATTGAAAAGACTTAGGAGACTTGAACTTGGAGCTTGAGACCTTGAGTTTGAGAGAACTCTTTTCCTTTTTGGGAGATGAATGAGGTAATGAGAAGGGACTTAGGCTAATGAGGGTGAAAACCTTCTAGAAATAGCCAAAACGATAACATTTAGGAGTTAAAAGGGTGGAGAATGACTAAAATACCCCCGGGACATATTTAAGAAAAACCTAGAAAATGGTCGATTTCAGGGACCACGGGTCAGTTATATGGGTCATCGTTTGAACCATGACCCGTGGTTCCACTTGTGGTTCCTGACAGAAGATTCAGGCTACAGAAGCACTTCTATGGGTCAACAGGACGGACCCGTAGAATGAATGACAAGTCATAGACTTGAACCGTAGTTCCGGGAAACATGGACTTCTCTGAACCAGGTTCCACGAGTCACAGGACGGACCCATCGTTTAGACGACGAGCTATATACTGACTCGTGATTCCTGGGGGACTATCATCCCTCTGATCTGGGTTCCACTAGTAGACAGGACGGACCTATAGTTTGAACCATGGTTCGTAGAACCAACTCATAGTCCCAGACCAGAGGCTGAATCAACAGAAGGGAAATGACAGCTCTGTTCCACGACCTGTGGTTCGAACTATGGTCCGTGGTTTGGACTCGTCATTCCTGAAACATGAAATTTTTCTGAGATTTCAACTTAGATAGCTTGTTTAATTTCTGAGGTGTTACAATAAGCTCTCCAGCATGGTATTCATCGCTTCCACATCTATCCCGAGTGACTCTAAGGTCACCTTGCCCAATGCCAATCTAGCCCTCACTCCATCACTTCCCTGGCCACTACTGATCCCTCTGTCCAACTCTATCCTCCTCTTCTTCTGGATGTGGATAGAAGTACCTTTCACTTTTAAAAGGTCAAAGGGCTTATCAATGAGGGTGATACGGTAAGTAAGCTTTACAGGCATATTTTCCCTTCTGCACAAAGTAGGAGTGAAGGGAAAGGAAGGTCCCTGGTATGCAATATCATGAAAAATCTCCACTCCTCCATGATCTGGGCCCCTGCATTTACCGGCATGCCCTCCACCGAAAGCAACCATCAGGGCTCGAGCAAAGGTCAAGTCAGAAGTGTTGCTAGAAGGACAGACCCTTCTAGCCACCAGTTATAACCACCTCCGTGCATCTGGGGTAAAGGGAAGACTAGTGAACCCTGACGGCTGCCTGGCCCAAGGTACCGAATCCATGTGCTTCTTCTCTACCAGTGCCCTCAACATCCATTTCCTATCTATGGAAACCCTTCATTCCCGGTACTCAGTCCCATCATGATTTGTCACCCCTAGAGCCACATTAAATTCTATAGCAGAAATCCCTATGTGCTCACCTAGAATATAGATGATAGGGTTTTAGACCTCCTAATTAACCATGGGGATACAAGCATAGAACTCCCAAACCTAGCTCTCATCACTTTTCAGGAACCTGCGCAAGAGGTAGCCACCCAACTCCCACTATCTGGCGATAGAACTCCAGTGCGCTCTCCTTGATCTCTAGCCTACCAGGTTCCCTTCCTGGACCAAAACCTAAGAGGCTCCTCTCCTAGATAAATCCCCTGGCCCTCTGATCTATGTATCACTAGTGACTCACCTCATTGGTAAATTACTCATATTCAACTTTTTCTCCGTCAACCATGTTTGTATCTGAAAGAGGGAAATTTATGGTGTTACTCAATATATTGTAAATTATATAGCAAGTGATCATTGAAGGAGCTAGGAAATCAAAAGAAGCACATTGGGAAAAATTAAAATCTTCCCGCTACTATTTTTGGGCTTTCATCGTGGTAAATATTGCCTCATCACGGTGAGTCATCATGATGAGACTGGTCCACCGTGATGGTCAGTCGTGATGAACCAACTTCCATTGTAATAAAGCCTTCATCTCCAGCCAACCATTTTTCAAAAATGGTGATTTTTGAAAGATGTGTTTTGTTTTACCAAAATTCTCCACAGATCAGGAAAAATCCACCAATATACTACTCCTATATGTTGATTTTATGGTGATTTAAACTTCAAAAGGCAAGCCCTAACATTTGAAACTAATACAAGAAAATTTTATACCAATACTATCCTATTTTGAGTCTCAGACTCCATGAACTTCATCGAAACTACATGAGGGGTAGTGTAAATGTGTTAACAATGGAAATATAATAAGCCTGCTTCATAAATCTACCCTATATGAGCAAGAAATCATCCCACACCCCAAACCACAATTTCCTACATGTCATCAAGCATTATAGATATCAAATCTACGTAATCTAGATATATTAATTATGATGTAAGTCATGCAAAGAGTCCTTACCTTGAAAAACCAACGTACAGTGTGTTAAAGTTGAGAGGATTTTGTATGGAAGTCAAGGGAGTGTTTTTAAAAATGGGAGAAATGAACATATCCCTTTATTAAAATTGTTACAATGGTTATCACGATGTGATTCGCTTTGTCACGATGGTCTATCATGATGAGACCCTATTTTCCGTGATGAGACAACTCACCATAGAAAGACTGGGCTCGTTGTAATGAGTCAGCCCTAGTCTGCAGTCCATTTCAGATTAAAATCTTGTGTTAACCTTTTTCTATCTCTTTGACCTCGGGAGTATAAAATCTTAAACTCTCTTAATAGATCCTCCCCCGAAGTTGAGGAACGAGAGAAAATATGAAAACTTGATTTGTGCCTAAAATTTAGTCTTCCTAGTTGTTCTTAAAAGTCTTGGCAAAGAGATGATGGATAAAAAGGTTTTCCCCGTATGGTTAATGACTCGACTTGAGTCAATTACTAGTGGACTCATTCCCTGATCTGTCCGAGTCCATTCGAGGAAGAATAGTTTGTAAATTGGCATCTATTGTAATGACCCATCCCGTCCTTATTGAAAGATAACGGTGAAAATGATCGAATTTATAACTTTTAATAATGTTAAATCGTGGGTTTAATTTTGTGTTGTTTAAATAAATAACGGGCGTAAAAATATGGTAATAAGGAGCTGCTAGTGATCCTCGTCATGGCGAGACAAAGATTTTTGCGACGTCTCATCACTGTGAAGGAGTCCTCATTGTGACGGTCCATCATGATAAAGAGGCCCTCGTCGCAATGAAGGACGTAGGGCAGATCCCTAGAATAAAATACTCATCCTCGAAACTCTATTCCAAAAAACATACCTTCTCCTAGGAACATCCCGGACTCCTCTAACCATAGAAAAGGAGGAAAAGGGAGGAAAAGCTCTTGAAATGAGGGTCAAATTCTCCCTTCCTCGCAGTGATTCTTCCTCTGGACTTTCTGGGATGAGGGAAGCATGATAGTTATGGGCGTCTTAACAACAACTTGGCAATTGAGGTAGGTCATGGTTAAATAATAGCAAGACTTGATTAGTAAGCATAAATTTAGCATAGAAATTGATTGAGATGACATTCTTAGGCCTTTGGGCATGGTGTCTTGATGGTAATGACTAAACTTGGTTGATAAACCTGAGACTTATGCATAGATATGTTGTGTTTTGTAAATTGACATGTATAGTGATGCTTAGGGTGTATGATTTGAGGATTAGGCCATATTTGTAATAAAGTTGTGATACATGAACCGTAGAAAAAGCTAGACTATAAATTGATCAATTCCTAGAACAAATCCTAAAACTATTATAATGATATCCGGAGGCTCATGAGAACTTGTTGTGGTCCAGTCGTATTAACTTGGGATACCTTAACGAATTGGTCTAATAGTTAATCCTTAGACTATATGGTAAAATGGTACTTATAAGAATTACTTAACAAAAAGAACCGGTAGTTATGGGAATAGGTTGGTATTATGGATTGAGACAAATTATGATTCTATACCCTAAGAATGAACTCTGTGTTAAACCCTGGTAAGAGAGTGGAAGGGCTAGACTTGCATTGTGGTGTTTGTACATACCGTGGATTAATAAGTTTGGTAAATCCTCATATGCATAGCATATTTAATTGGAGTCGAGACTCGATTTGTCACAAGATATGTGATAGTATTATGTAACTTGTGATTAGTATTCGAACATGATTGAACTATACATGTTTTCCTGTTATGCTTGAATGAATAGGTTTCATAAACAGGAAGTAATAAGTGAGATGAAATGGCTAAGAGTATATGTGTCTTGGACACCATATGTATATATATGTATTCATGAGGGATAGGTCTGAGGGACTAGTTGCATTGATTTGATGCTTATATGATTATTATGAATTGGATACCCTGTCGGTATAGTACACGAACACCTAGGGTCCCTACAGGTCATGGCTAGTGGGCAGAAACAATACCCATAGCATGTGTGTATGCTCTTGCATATATCACTGCATATGTTATTGTAATTATCATTGCATGCTTCATTGTATTGGTTCATGGTTAGTCGTTGTGAGATGATATTGTGGTTACGACTAAGGCTGAAGGCACTGGTTGCATTGATAATGATAGGCAGGGTTAGTTCCAGGTGTAGGGGAAATCCTTATATACTTGTAGTAATTTTCAATGTACTATGTGTAAATAATAACACCATTGTTAACCTGAATCAAACAAACTGGGTGGGTTAATAGATAGTGACTTCTGTTATGTCTATTGGAGCTAATTAGAGGGTTATGGACAATCCTATTGTGTAAATCTTTAAGAAAATGAATATTGTGTCTTCAAACACCTTGTGAGTTAAAGTCCAAATGAAAGGTGGGTTGTGATTAAGTGTGGTAGTTGTTGAGTGAACTTGGGGAGTGGGTAATGCCTTACCACAAAAGTATAGATGATTAAGCAATTGTAGGTGCGAATAGAGAAAAGGGTTGTGTGGAACAGTGAAAACCCCTTGACAAGATTAAATGATGAATAGTTGGGAGGTTGGGGATAAGTCAGAGGTACTTGAATGTAAATAACTGTATGGATTTTCTTGTTATATGTTAAAGAGGAAGTCATTTTTTTTAATGTTAGTTTCTCTACATGACTTACATAAACTAATCCTAGTCGGCCGATAATACCTACCAGTACGTGTGGTTTACTGATGCTACTCTTGCTACACCTTTCTTGGTGTAGGTGTGTGATAGATAGGCTGAAGTTCGTGTTTGGATTGAAGAGTCTTCATCAGCTACTTTCATTATCTACTCTTCATATGGTAGTTGTGTCTTTTACATTATTGTTATATTCTTCATTAGTAGCTCTTGTACAGGCTTAAGCTAGAACTTTGGGAAATAGTTATGTTTCTGCATAGTTAGCAGTTAGTATGTAATAAATTTACAAGTGATTTATTGAGATTAATTCAGCTACCTTCTATTATCAATACTTCTTAAATTGTTTAAAGGACTTTGGTATGATCATGGTTGGGTCACGCCCCAAACTCGAGGGCCGTAACTGGCACCTAATACCAAAACTTAGGCCAAAGCCAACCCTGCTGAACCATTTGCCAATGGTGCATAGTATCCACACACAATCAAGAAAACAAACAAGTATATCTCGACTTAGAAAATTAACTCGCAGTTGGCAAGGCCCCTATTGACATCTCTACAAAGAAAACAACTACTCCCAATAGTTCATGTAATGCAATAAGCAGGTAGCGCATAAGTCTTGTCTGGGCCGTCAAGGCCGCCATGATATCTAGGAAAGCATAAGCATTATGCGGACCTTTAAGGTCACGATGATTTCTATATAGAATCTAAAAGCAGGTATATGCTATATAAATTAGGCCAACAATCCCCTAAAATGCCAACAATAACAAGAACAACAACAAGGCCCAATTGGCTAACAACCTATAGCTAATCAACATACAAGGCCAAAATGGTCACCATCGTAGCTTTACAACCCAACTGACTAGTCTACAAGCTTCTATGAATACAATAATTGGTGAGACATGGACCTAACCTACCCAACAACTATAAACAGCAAAAAATCAAACCTCTGATACTCTAGCAACCCCCGGAAGGAAAGGACTCAACCAACCCGCTGAAAGCTCGGCTGTGCTACCTGGAAGGTCTATCTGGTCATCGCTCAGATCCTGCAGGAATGAATGTAGCTCCCCCAGGAAATGGGGCGTTAGTACAAAATAATGTACAGAGCATGTAAAGCAAACTAAAAAGTGAAACAGAAGTGTAAGGACTGAACAAGAAGGGCAGGAGTAAAACAGAAGTACAATACCCTACTTTCCTACTATAATTTAGCATTTAAACACATAGCAAACAATAACCTGACCTGGCACCCATAAGACCGGTAGGTACAAATAGCACACAATTACCATAAGTCTTAAAAAGTACAAATATTTGCTAAATACCCATACTGGCCCCTTACCTGGACCCCAATGATGATCTAATCTAAACTTTCTGAATGTACATGTGTCATGAATCGATACAACTCTGAAGCTCTATGTTATAATATAAGTGTAGCCCCATAGGTACAGTCTGCCTATCTCGTAGGTATGATCTGATTGGCCCATAGGCACGGTCTTTCCAGCCCAAAGGCGCAGTAATATAATGTAATTGTTGTCCCATAGGTACAGCCTGCCCATACCGTAGGTACGATCTGCCTAGCCTGAAGGCACGATAATATATAATGTAACTTCTTCCTCGTAGGTACATCCTGCCAATCCCGTAGGTACGATCTGCCCATCCCAAAGACATGATAATAGTAATCAAAATATAGGCTCCAAAACCCTGCAGTGTCAGTGTCTGCTGAGGCCTAAAAAAGCTTGGTGGCAGCAAAATGATAAAAACAACACAATAATAGCATGTAATCACAGGTGATCTCAATGCAATCATAACATGTTTTTCTGGGCCACAAATTGAGGAATAGAGTGTTGATGGTAGTCACTATATTATGTTGTGGTAGCAAACTCAATAGAATAAGCCCATAAATTTAATATCGATGTGATACAAGCTATAACAACATTAAGCCTTTAGGTCATGCCAGAGAATGAAAAGGAAGACTTAACATACCTTTCAACCGAAGCCCCAAAGGTGTCTCCATGAAGCTTGACCAACCAAAGGTAATACCACCAACGTGAGAATCAACAAGGCTGCAAGAACGAGCCATAGCCAATTGATAAGGCGTTAATATCACACTCGTGACCAGCCAAGCTCAAAGCATAAATTGATGCCAACGCCAATAATAAATAGCTGCTAAACCAAACTAGAGTATGTTAACAATATCTCAAAGTAGCGATGAGCTCCCGGGGCAATATAACCATGCATACTTTATGTTGGTTAATTCGACAACCACCATACGCGATTTCGATAATAATCATACCAACCCCCATTCCCTCCAGCACCTTAACACCATTAGTACACAATAATAATAACCACATGTGATAAGATAAAGGGGCTGTTCGAATCCATAGTATTCAAAATATCACTTCGTGGCTCGAAGAGCTATAAAAACGATACTAGAACAAAGAATTATGAAGGAGGGTCATAGGGGAAAATTTTCCTTCAAAAAAATATTCAATCTCCCAAGCTAAAGAACCTGCCTCCTTTCCATAGTAATAAACAAATCCAAATTCAACAAGAAACTACTATAAGTCATAGGCAATAACAACTTTTCATAACTAGAAGCTTAGAATCTCGATTCAATAAATAAATAAGTGTACGAGATCCTTACCTTGCTAATATAACTTCGTATCTACTACCCAATATCACTAATTCCATGGAGTCCTTGATGTACAAACCCCAAAAGAGCAGCACCACACAAAACATGGAGAAAACTATGTTAAAACGATGAGCTCAATGTGTAGAACAACTTTTGTGAAGCCCTTAAGCTCTAGTTATCAAAATTTAGGAAGTATTTTGGTCTAGGGACAACTTTAGCTTATTTTCAGGCTTAGGACAAAGTTTTTTGGAGATAAAATTATTTTTCAAAGCTGAAATCTCAATATATATCCATTCCATCGCCTTTGAGATATTGTTAGCACACTTTAGTTTGGTTTGGCTTCTGTTTATTGTTGTCATTGGCATCATTTTATGCTTTAAACTTGGCTGGTCACGAGTGTGAAAACATCTCACAAGATTTGTACTCACAACATCTTGAGATGTTGTTAGCATACTTTAGATTCATTCAATAACATTACTTTTTCTTTTATTTATTTTGATTACAGTTAATTTTCATATTTACAAAAATTTGTTGTGAACAAATTTGGCACGCCAGTAGGACCAATTCTTCTCTTCATCTCTTCCTCCAGCGAATCAAAAAACTGCAAATTCAACTACTGCAATGGACTTTAGAAAAATCAATGAAGTTTCATGCAAGGACTATATTGTTTCCACATCTCCTGAGCTCAGTCATGCTGTTCCAATCACTAAATGGAAGTTCAAGACTAGTGGTTTGGATGGATTTGAATATTTCACCTTTTTAGAGAGAGCAAAAAAGAGCAAACCTCATATGAAATCTATAAGTGCAACCCTTGGGGGCAACCTTGCATCTATGTTGTTTGACGAACTCTCTCAAACTGTCTTCAACCTAGTGAATCTAAGGAATCGATGGATTCTCTAATTTTGAGAAAGTTCAGTTCCTTGATAGTTAACGCAACTGACATGAATGAGAAATTCGCAATGATGGAACAAACCATTGAGGCATTGAAGAAATCTATTGGAGATAAAGATTTTTAAATCTCCCAACTAATGAGCAAGTTAGATTGCCCTTGAGAGTCAAGTCACAACCTAAAACCACAAGAAAAAATATATGTTAAATCTCCTACCAAATAAGTTGAATCTCAATGCGAATAGCCATCTGCTTCAATGTCTACTCTATTAGTTCAATAACTACACGATATGATTGCAAACACCATCAAAGCTCAATATGGCAGTCCACCACAAAGTTATTTAAGATAGTCAAAGTCGTATTCTAAGAAAATAGAGGGTTTACCAATGCCAATTGGATATCAACCATCGAAGTTGCAACAATTTGATGAAAAGGGAAAACCAAGGAAACACATTGCACATTTTGTCAAGACTTGTAGCAGTGCTGGTACACATGGTAATCTTTCTGTCAAGTAGGTTGTTTGTTCTTTGAAAGTGTCATGACCCAATTTCTCGGTCATGATGGCACCTACAACCCCCGGTAGGTGAACCAATCCCCGTAGCCCAGAACAGTTAGTAATGGGCTACTATCTAACAAATAAGAGAACAAGACGAAGAGAACAAATAAAAGGACTATAAATATATACATATGCGGAAACTAAACCAAACCCCAAGACCTGGTATCATAGTATAGAGCCAAATCTACATACATGGAGTGCAAACGATCCAAAACAATATATACAGATGTCTCTGAATGGTAATAGAGTATATAAAGCAAAAGATAAACTAAAGCTAAGCTCCGATCGCCAGAGCTCACCCTCAGTCTGAAGTAGTCCCCAACAGATCCCCAAGCACGAATCACAGCGATCTAACGGCGATGGCCCCCGCTAGGATCTGCACCCAAAGATGCAGAGGGTAGGGGTGAGCACCAAATGCGA